>JACXGI010012718.1:0-22179 GCA_016801175.1 Esox masquinongy | reverse complement strand
TTTCACTGTGTGTGTTCCTTATCCTCCCAAACCTACCCCCCCCCCCAAATCTAGCCATATATTGTACCTCCAACCAATCCCCTTGCAACCCACCTCTATAGCCCTCACCCCACCTTCTCCAACCTAGCCCTCTGAAGAACTACTCCATTCAAACCACCACCCCCACCCCCCACCTCCCTCTGACACCTCTCATTTCCCTGCATCGACAAACCCGGTCCCCCGAAGCTAACCCACACATGCGCCCCTCGACTCCACCAATGTGAACCCCGCCCCCTAACGACGCTCTAGGCCAGTCTCTCCCAAAGGCCTCCACTGTCTCTTCATCCACCTTACCTTCACGGTCCTGGATTGCTGCCCCAATCGACGACCACTCACCTCCCTCCCCAACCCCCCCCCCTTCCCGAGAGCCCCTCCCCCTTACGCTGTGTGAGGCTGGGTTCCCCAGGCACCTGGTAACCCTCTAGTGCCCAGGTCGTTCTGGTTCAGAGTTGCGAGGCGTGTAACCGAGCCTCGCCCTGTTCTCCCGTTTCATCTCTCTCCGTCTCGCGCGCACACACACACATTATTGGTACACACCGGTATCCCACCAATCATCCGTCGGAGGAGCAGGTATTTATTATGGTTCCTCTGCACGGCCTGTGGGGGGGAGGGAGGGGGGAGGGAGGAATGTCTGGGGGCAGAACGCTGTGGGTGAAAGGATTATTTTACCCTGTGCGTGTGCGTGCGTGTGCGTGTGCGCGTACACCCTCCTCAGCTCTGATGGCATGACTGCCCAGGTACTTGCGTGAGTTACCCAATGATGTCACCCAATGATGTCACGTGCCAGGTGACGTCAGGCGCTGACTGATGTCACTGACGATTACACCGGAACGCTGGTATGCGATGTGACTAACCCCCGGTGAACGTTGTTTTTTTTTTATTTAAATGACTATCTGCAACCAAGGTGACATTTTGGGTTTGCGGATGGCTAGCAGGTTGCCATGGTTACCCAGTGTTTCGCTGCCTTCCGCGATGGTACGCCAGCAGTGCTGTCACCTGTACGAGGCGGTCGGACCACAAGGACTGAGGGAGTTGTACGCACACAGGCTAGATCACTGGTGTGTGTGTGTGTGTGTGTGTGTGTGTGTGTGTGTGTGTGTGTGTGTGTGTGGAAGGCCAGATAGACAGCGGTTTAAACTGCCTAAAACCTATTGCACTCCATGGGTTGCTATGGGGACGGATAGGTTGGTTTTTTTGGTTTTACTTTTTGTTGAAAATCACTCCAGCAGCCCACTGCACCCCTCCAGCATGGCTACCCTCCATCCTCGTTTCTTTGTTTCTCTCTTTACTCCTCCCTCCACCTCCCCTTTCTCCTGTCCTTCACCAAAGGTATTTTTTCTGTACTCCCATTGCCTTCCTGTTAGTCTGCTCTCCTCCCCTCTCTCCCACCCTCCTCCTCTCCCCTCTTTCCCAGCCCGTCAACCTTCCTTTTCTTCTCCCCGACCCCATACTGTATGCTCAGCCTTGCCGTAATGCTCCGGTTTAGGGCTCCAATGTTTCTATGAAACCTCTGTTTGTTGAGTCTCAAACAGGAAAGCGAAGATTGTCAAGTTAAGGCTTTTGACTCAACAAATGTGCTTTTGGCCCCCTCACTGAATGACACTGACTGTCACAATGAACCAAGGAACTGCATGTTTCTGAGAGCTTGGACTATGCGTTCGCACGTGTGTGTGTGTGTGAATGAGTTTGTGTGTGCGTGCGGGCATCTGTGTGTGCGTGCGTCTGTGAAGGGATGTGTGGTGTGTGTGCCTGTCTTTGTGGGATTTGATATGTATATGAACAAAATCTACTGTTCTTTAATGTTTACAATATTTGCTGATTAGAGCAGAAAACCTTGTTTTCCAAATGGCTAAATCCCACGGTTAAACTGCACTAATTCAGTAAGTCCATGCCTGTGGCCATGCAAACCATGGTTTGATAAGAGACAATTATCACAATTGGGATCTGGCTAATTTATCATTATAGGAAGATAAGATGGTTATCGCTGGTAAATTAATTCAGCGATAGAAAGAGAAAGGGCCCAAACAATTCCTCTGCGGCAGAAAAGTTTGGGAACCTTTGGCTTAGATATCTTCCACAACGTGGTCTGAAACTTCTGTCCCAAAGTGACCTATCAGGCATGTAATTCTTCCAGATTAAATGAACACCTTTGGGTTGTGATTCTGACCCTTTATTTCTACGGCGTTGGCAGACATTTTCGGCTGTGGAGGAGGCCATTCTGATCAGTGCCCTCAACGTTTCCAAACTATAGCAGCCGAGTCTGGTGGTTGCCTGTGTTTTAGTTTTACAGAGATACGTCCATCAATAAAACACCATAATTACTGGATAAATGCTCTTCACAGTACTTTTCCACCGGAAAATGCCATAACACTGCCACCAAAATGCAACCATGACACATCAGAGGATGTAAGACTGGTCATACTGGAAAGACAACACCCATGTAGGAGACAACACTTTTTGTCAAGCAACAATAAGGCTGATTAAAAGACGACAGTAACACACAGAAATCACACAAAAATGTTAAGCTATTACAATGACAATTTCCCAATCTTAACATTAAACTACTACCTCCCAAAGCAAACATATATAGCTACTTTGTTCAGAACACACAATAACCAGCGATCTGAAGTTTTGTTTAAACGTGACATACATAACCAGAGTTTCACTCAGTTGTCAGACAGACAATTTTCATGATGAAATCTAATCCTGAAAAAGCGACGCTAACAGATTAGCAACAACTAAATGCTCTCGCTGCGGTGAACCCTAGCCTATGCCTCAAAGCTAACTAGACCGTAGGACAACTACTTCTTGCTGTTGCACATCAACGTGTCAGTTTTCCAGATAGACGCCGTTTTCGCATTGCCTAACATCAGACGGCTCTCCTTCCTTTGAAACGATTGTCCCTCAACCAATCTGTCTCGTAGGACGTGGAACTTATTTCAATTTGAATACTATGCATCCGCTATAGAAAACTGTTTGAAATATACGTTAAAAAGTTCCAAATTTGTGAATAGACTGAATAGCTAGTTAGCTAAATTTCTATTGGATTCGAGAGGCAACTAAAGGCAACAGGCAGTGCAGCTTGTTTAAAAAAACAGATGTTGAGCGATGAAACTACAGTAGCTTTTAGAGTAAGAATTTAGCATTATGTTTAGCGCAATGTATCCAATTGGTAGGCAGCAGCCTGTTTTATAAGTATGATGGGCTAAGCCAGAATCGGAACTGAGGCCTTCTCCAAAGGCTAAGAAGAGAGGGTTCCCTGTTGATCAATAGTAGTCAGTAGTGCTAATAACATAGAAAGTCAAGTATACTCCAGGTAAATAGGTGGTAATAAAAGCTAGAACTTAGTTAGTTGTTATAATGTAGTAATATTGAGTTACTCTGAGGTAAAAAGATAAGATAGAGGAAATATCCAAAACCGGTAGTAGTATCATGGTTATCAAAAGGAATAGGTCTGCACTGTTACCAGTTATAAAGCTAATCAGAGAAAGTAATCTGTTTTTTTGTGAACAGGTATGTAAACATGTCTAGTCTGAGTACCGGTCTTGTTAGCTAACATTCCACTCTGTGTCCTGTGTGTCATTGCCAAAGAGACTGTGACCATTCCCATGTTTAATTCTCCCTGCTGATATTAAATAGGAAATTCGGTGTTATTGTATGCTTGTTTTTAATAGTCAGACCAGAAAACAGTGTCTAGCCAGTACCACACAAGGAGTAAGGGATTTTGCCAACTGACTGTACTAAACAAGTAAACATGTCTGTGATGTAATATTTTCCACACAGATGTGTTTACTTTGACACTTAGCCCCCACAATCTCCCTCTCCGCCACAACGAAAAGCCTGAAGCCACAAGGATGTGCTTGCAGGCTTCAGTTCCTTATGTGGATGCATTACGACCTGTAGGTGGGGTGTTTTCATTGGATTTTATGTTTATTTAAAAACACAGCAGTTTTTCTTCATTTTTTCTTAATTCTGTATATCCACATATCCACACAGTGCTTTTGGCTTTTGTACTGTTGGGGCCATTGTGCGCGCAAATGAGGGGAAAACCTACTTATGACAACATTTTTGACTGGAACAATATGCAGCCAGATCCATGTCAGATTAGTAGGTGAAAAAATTGGTACCAAAAAAAGATAATAATCAACAATTTGTGGTTAAAATTATGTCTGGTTATGTCTGATTTTTGCTGTATCAGCCAGATACCAACTATTTTTTCATAATCTTTGTGATTGGGCAATAGCTGTGAGTGTTATTGAATCAAAATACAATCCTCAGATTTCCTGAAGCTCTTTAATGATATGATATATTATGTTAAAGAAAGGCCGGACTCTTTGGCACACACTGAAGTGAAGGGAATGTAAGGTAGAGATTGGTACTCAGGCTCCAGCATTCCATCATTGACTTCACTATTGTTGTTGTTGTTGTGGCTGATATTAATGTTGTTCTCATTGCAACCATAGTGGGTGGAGAGTGTTGGGGGGGGTTCTTCTAACCAATCACACTCCATCTTGCTATTCTCTCTTCTGTTTTCTCTGTCCATCTCTTATATGGGTGTTTTTTCCTTCCTCAAACCCCTTTCTGCTTTTCCTGTCTTTATCTGTGTTTTCTATCTCTGTCTGTGTGTTTTTGTCTTTCTTCCTCTCTTTTATCGCTATCCTTCCTCTTCTTCCTCCTCTCTGTCACTGACCCTATCTCGCTGTCCTCGCCTTGGTGATTTCTACAGGAGCTTCACAAAGTAAAGTAAAGTTCAGTCTCTGTCTCTCACTGTCTTTCTCTCCGATGTATCTGTCTCTTTCTATTTCTCTCTGTCCGAACCGAAATGGCTTCTCTCTCTTTCTTTCTTTGTCCCTTTAGTCGTTCGCACTCAGTCTCGCCGTTTCTCGTTTCCTTCTCTTCTTCCATTCACTGTTGTCACCCCCCCATTTGGTCTGCCTGTGGACCGTTCTAAAAAAAATAATAATAAAGTGCAGAAACAGTCAGCGCTCTCCAACTTCTTGTTTATTTCAGTATGATCCTGATAAACACTATATTGCATAATTTACCCAAAACAAAAGTTAAACATGAGACGGGTGCAATTAACATGCAATTCACCAATGAACATTGAAGCCATAATTAAAGAGGTGTCTTCAGGTGCCTAGGATATATACTCTGGCTAATGGATTTATACTCCAGTTGCTCTAGCTAATGCTTTATGCCATCCTTGTATAGTTTTTTATATAGTTGCTTATTCGACTTGCTAATGCTATTTTCTTGTCATTGTGTAGGTATATACAGTACAGTACACTAGTAGGTCATGCCAAAGCTAATGATATAGACAAGTTGATGTTTACGGCCAATCTCAAAGCTAAACGCTAATACTGTTGCTGATGCTATATGACGAGTCTATACACAGTACCTAATGCTACATGATAGTCCTCAATACACTAGCTAATGCTGCATGCTAATGATATGCAGTATACGCTAGCTGATATATTTGTGTAGTGTGTGTATGTCTGTAAGTCAGTAGCTATACATGCTAATTTAAATCACCCCAGAAGAGCTTTTCTCTAATACTTTAATACTGTTTTGATAGAGAGGAGTCCAGTCTATACAGTCTGTTGAAGATCAGCAGAGCAAGGCATATTGATTATTGAAGCACACACACACACTCTCATACTTGCGTAGTCACACACATGCACACACTCAGTGCAGTCACATCCCAAAACTCCCGCACTCTATTTTTCCTCTCTCATTCACACGCGCACACAGACACACCACTATAGCTGCCAAGGGTCAATCAATCAGCCGCGAATTGAATTGTCTTGAGACTTCCTTAGAGTGGGCCTCTGTAACTCATAGTTAATGAGTAGGCCCAATGGAAGAGCTCTCTCGCTCACATACTCACATGCAAGCACGCACGTCCGCATGCACACACACACACAGACACACTCTGCTCCCGGTCCTTGGCAGACCTCCAACCGAAGGTCTTTGTTTTTAAAATGGCCGTGGTTCCACATACCGTAAGATCAACCACCAGATATAGTCCCCTTCACATGGAGAATTTTCTTCCCCTGACATTTTAGAGGCGGTACAAATTACGGAGTACCACAGACCCCATATTTATATGGATAGCGGGAAGTAGGCCGTTCAAAACACAGGATGTGGTTTGTCATTTGCAACAATGGAATGCTTCTGAACTGGTGCACCTGGCTGTTTATAGGAAAAATACATCATATAGGGCTGCATCCATGGTGACACAGACTAAAGTGTTTCTACTGGCTTATTGGTGGAATTAACTGTTCTGTGTTCTCTCTGTGACGTCACATCCTGTGACTGACATCGGCGCTGTCCAGTGACCTTGCACCAAACATTGCAGATAGCATGCTCTCCTCGTGTCCTTTCCTTACAGAAACATCACTTACCTAATGTGACACACAGGAATGGTATCCAGCCCTTTGATAGGCCTGCCATATATCAGAGGCTCTGAAGGGAAGGAGACAAGAGAAGGAAAACATTCAGCCCTGTTAGGACCCAGCCCATAATGTTATCAAAGTCATCCGTTGTATTGATTAGATCATAATCCTGATCTGTGGTACTAAACGTCTCTACATCCTCACTATCCTCCCACCTTCTTTAATGGATTATGTGAAAAAGAAAGAAAGAGGTTTGGCTGGGCATCGCCATCGAGAGATGCCTGTCGAAAAAAGAAATGCAGTGGTTTGAATAAACCAGCCATGAAACCTGATGATCGAACAACTGATCACATGTTGTTTCATGGGATTCGTATGTGAGTTTCTTTATTGCCGAAGAAAATATTGAACGTGTATGTATTTGGTTATGGACTGTCTGTCTGTCTACGAAAAATTCCCCAATGTAGTGGATGGATTTTTGAATCAAGACTATACAATGTACTGTGCCATGTGTTAGGACTGCTAATACGGGTAGAGTTTTTCTGACCACCTGGCAAGGAAAACCTCCTGATGCTAAGATTCTCTCAAATGGGTGTGGTAAGTGCCCTTTGACCTTTAACCTCCACCCCCAACCACCCCTCTCTGACCCTGCCTCTCCCCCGCCGGGGCCCTAACGCTGTTGTATTCCCGTGCCCGACCTGTAGGGGGAGTAGCAAGGGAAAAGACATCAGCACCATCAAGTCTCTGAGGGTGCTGAGGGTGCTGAGGCCTCTCAAGACCATCAAACGACTCCCCAAGCTGAAGGTGCGTGCGTGTGCCGGTGTGAGAAACGTGTGCCGTCTTAGGTGGTTGCGGCTAGAACACGCTCCTTCAGGGAGTGCCGCCTGTTTTGTCGGTCAGTTGATGTCTTGGCATCTCTCCGTCCGCCCAGGCTGTGTTCGACTGCGTGGTCAACTCCCTGAAGAACGTCCTGAACATCCTCATCGTCTACATGCTCTTCATGTTCATCTTCGCCGTGGTGGCCGTGCAGCTGTTCAAAGGAAGGTTCTTCTACTGCACCGACGAGTCCAAGGAGTTTGAGCGCGACTGCAGGTGAGAACGCTGAGGCCAAACAAACACGTGCACTCACGCACACGCGCGCGCACACACACACACACACACACACACTCACTCTTGAGCATGCACACCCGAAATCGCTATGAATTTTGGATACTCTGGTTTGCTTACAACCAGGAAATGTAGGTGGTCTGTTTCTACCAGTGAAATGCGGAAAAGCTCGTATTTGCGTCTGTCTGGAGGAAATTCACACCACTGATATAATATGTTAATACCATAGTCACAGACATGTACAGTTTACTCAGCTGAGTTAAAATGTTCCTTTAATATGACGTTTTAACCCAAAAGCTCAATAGCTCTGTATCTCTCTCCTCTACCTCTTTTCTGTCTCACACACACGGATGCCATCTGCTGACCCCTGTGTGTGTGTGTGTGTGTGTGTGTGTGTGTGTGTGTGTGTGTGTGTGTGTTTCAGGGGCGAGTATTTGGTGTATGAACGGCAACAAGTAACAGCGAAGACGCGGGAGTGGAAGAAGTACGATTTTCACTACGACAACGTGCCTTGGGCCCTGCTCACCCTCTTCACAGTGTCCACTGGAGAGGGCTGGCCGCAGTGAGTAACACAGACACACACACAGACACACACACACAAACCCTCTTCACAGTGTCCACTGGAGAGGGCTGGCCGCAGTGAGTAACACACACACACACACACACTCCCTCTTCACTTCGGTTTACCACAACGACTAACACACACAAGCACATTCATGTTGGATCTCTCTGAAAGGTTAATGGATGGCCTTTCCCTCAGCTAGACAACTCTTCTGTGGCCACCCAAATCAACTGACCCTCCCTATACCCAGAGCGTTATATATCCAGTTTTGGAACTGTTCTTTGCCTCCGAAGGGTTACATGGCAGTGTAGAATTTTTTCCGACAGAACAGTGTGGGATTGCAGACCACCGCAGACAGGGACGGCGATGGTGGGGGGGTCCTCCTTTACTGTATACTGAACAGACGTCAAGGTGTTGTTGTCAACAGTCAAGCTGCCTGTTGCCGACGTGACCACCCTCCCCAATGATGTTCCAACTGTTTGAGCTACGCTAACGGCACAGACTGTGTAGCCCCATATCGTTTAGCCCGGCGTTCCAACCGTTTGAGCTATGCTAACGACACAGACTGTGTGGCCCCATATCGTTTAGCCCGACGTTCCAACCGTTTCAGCTACGCTAACGGCACAGACTGTGTAGCCTCATATCGTTTAGCCCGACGTTACAACTGTTTGAGCTACGCTAACGGCACAGACTGTGTGGCCCCATATCGTTTAGCCCGACGTTCCAACCGTTTGAGATACGCTAACGGCACAGACTGTGTGGCCCCATATTGTTTAGCCTGACTTTCCGAGTTAGCTGACAGTATGTTCAGTACTGTCCAGTACATATTATTATTGCACTCATTTAAACCTTGTCAGTTGTACCAAACGTTTCCGCAACGACCTGGAAGTTAACTGCCTTCATAAGGGTTAGCTGCAGTGCTGAGGGCCAGAGCGATTTTTTTACCTTTCCGGCTCGGGGATTCGATTTTGTATATTGTAAAATGCTTCCTCCTCCCTTCTTCCTCTCCTCTCCCCCTTCTCACCAAGATGTAAAAGATTTAGGTTGATGCCATTTTGGAAAACCAGAGCCCTCTCTTTCTTCCCACCTTCCTCCTGTACAACATAAATATGCATATAGTTCACCCTGATCCCTCTTTTGTCTTTCCCAGGGTGTTAAAGCATTCGGTAGATGCGACCTATGAGAATCAGGGTCCGAGTCCGGGGTACCGGATGGAGATGTCCATCTTTTACGTGGTGTACTTCGTTGTCTTCCCCTTCTTCTTCGTCAACATCTTTGTTGCTCTCATCATCATCACCTTCCAAGAGCAGGGAGACAAGATGATGGAGGATTACAGTCTGGAAAAGAATGAGGTGAGGGAGGGGATAAGGAAGGAATACTGAGTGACATACGGTGGAAGACACCTTTTTCCTCCAGGATAGATTAATGAACTGTTTTTCTTCTGCCCCTTCCTCCATGTCTTCTGTTGTCGTCCCACAAACCCAGAGAGGCTGTATAGACTTTGCCATAAATGCCAAGCCCCTGACCCGCCATATGCCTAAGAACAAGCAGAGCTTCCAGTTCCGCATGTGGCAGTTTGTGGTGTCCCCACCTTTCGAGTACAGCATCATGGGTCTGATCGCGCTCAATACTATAGTGCTGATGATGAAGGTAAGCTGGAAGTGTGTGTGTGTGTGTGTGTGTGTGTGTGTGTGTGTGTGTGCGTGTGCGTGTGCGTGTGCGTGCGTGTGCAACATAATTCTGACACTCGCTTCCCAATCTCGTGAT
Organism: Esox masquinongy; assembly: GCA_016801175.1. NCBI lineage: Eukaryota > Metazoa > Chordata > Actinopteri > Esociformes > Esocidae > Esox > Esox masquinongy. Next base: position 12,312 of record JACXGI010012718.1, on the reverse strand, counting down.
GTTCATCCAGCAACTCCGCAGAATGTTTGGGAGGGTCAGAGATGGGGATGTGTCCGTCTTGCCACAGTGCTCTGCTTCTTTGTTATAACACTACTAATTCGACCAGGAAGGATTCCCCATGCGAGTGCTGGAGGCGAACAAATTTCTCTGGGCAAAAAGTATGGCCGAGGTCGCAGGTGCACTACTCTCCACAAAGAGTCACCAGAGAGCGCCCATGCACATGCGGTGCTCAGACAATCTGCCACGACCAGGATTGGCACACCTGGCCGCAACGTGGCAGCGTTGGTGGGATTCCCTACCAAACCTCTACCACTGGCCTGTGCCAGCGTGTCTAATTGTTTTTTGAGTGTGTGTTTGAGAGTAATGATGACCACTTCCTTTCTGTTTTTGTTTTGTTTTCAGTATTATGGGGCTTCAGATATCTATGATAAAGTCCTAAAGAACATCAACATTGTCTTCACCACCCTCTTCTTCATGGAGTGTATTCTCAAGATAATCGCCTTTGGGGTTCTGGTGAGGCCACACACACACACACACAGACGCAAACACACATTTATTTCTATTACTAATTTATAAGGCAGGTTATTTTAATGGACAGAACTAGAACATGTTTTCCTTATTACTCTAACTGCACCGCTATTGGCTAATGCACTTCCTTCTAGCCTTGTCTCCATGGTAACAATATTGTGATTGGCCAGAGCATATTCCTTCTTGTTTTGTTCTTGTCTTGACAACGCAGAACCTTACATGAAAGTGACTAGGTTCTAGTTTCATTGACATAGTCTTTTAGCAAATTCTGTATTGGGGGTGAAATCGAGAATCCATTCTCTTCAGACAACTCTTTTAAAATATCCCGAGGCAGACTAGACAGAACACCCTGACTCAATCCACTGCTATTGGTTAACACCCTGACTCTATCCACTGCTATTGGTTAACACCCTGACTCTATCCACTGCTATTGGTTAACACCCTGACTTTATCCACTGCTATTGGTTAATGTTAATGTTTCTCAATTTTTTCAGTCACCATGGCAACAATATTCTAATTAGCAAGTGCAGATCTCTCTACTCTGTCGGAGAAATGTGACAGAGTAGTACTCTGCCGTTCCCCCTGCTCTGTGCTACCCTAACGTGACTCCTCTTCCTGTGTCCTCACAGAATTATTTTAAAGACGCTTGGAACATCTTTGATTTTGTGTCTGTGCTTGGAAGCGTCACTGATATCCTAGTGACAGAATTCTGGGTAAGTGCAGGACGCGGCGCTATAGGCTCTGTGCGTGCTAAGAACTGACGAGGGAATACGCGTTAGTTAGGTCACATACCACAGACACGGCACGTAAATATTCACCGTCGACCTGTGGTGCCTTGATAAGATAGTGGGTCACAACGGTCTCTCCTTTCTCCTGAAGTGTGCACTCGTTCACTTCCCTTCATGGATCTCATTAGTGGACACCCCCTTGATCTCATTCCTACACAAATCTGACGCTTTCGAATTTGTGGGGAACAGTGAGCCGGTGCCCTCTGCTGGGAGGAGGGGGAGACGAGGGGGGGGACGCGGTCTTCGCAGTGAGATTCAGCTGAGAGATGTTGTTCTGTGTGGATGGCAGGACGTATATTAGACAAACCAAAATGGCCGTCCAACTATGTGCTGTGTCGCTGGAGCGGTCCTTTGTCACTGTCCTGTCTGTGTCTATTCCTTCGTTTCTGTGTCTGTTTCTGTAATTGTGCTTCATCCTGTGTATGTCAGATGTTTCGGTGTGTGTGATAGGATGGCAGCGGTAAGGATTTCTGGGTACCGTAGTTTTGCTAAGTCTTTTCCAGGACGTCCTCATGGTCACATTCTGCACCTAGCCCCGATTCACATGCCCGATTCACATGCATTAAGCAACTGTATTTATTATTTGCCTTTGATGCGTCGTGGCCTCACCAACGCAAAAAAAAAACAACCAGACAAAAACAGCCGTCTGTCTTACCGTCGGACAGGGCACTGTTTGCCTCAGTTGTAGATTCTTCGAGTTTTATGTCTGTAAATAAATGTGACCACGAGGATTGCCTGAAATTAAACCATTACAATTGTATTGCTGTTGACTGATGTTCTATATGGAAGCAGATTCATGTACAAATTTTTTTTTAAATATTACTATTTGTGGGCCTGAATAGGTTTCCATAGTATCCTGTGTGTTGTATCTATAGAAACGTAATCTTTCATTGGAGTACATTTCTATGGTTGTAAATATGTTGTTACAATGTTGTGACTATGTTGTATCTACCTCCATAATGATTCCTTTTCCTGTTCTATCTTTTTACATGCTTTCTTTAAAAACAAACCTCTCTACTCTGTTGGCCTCCTACGCCCTTTCTACTTCCTGCTACTACTTCCTACTTCTGATAAATCCATCCAATCGAAATGCACTATGAATCCCTTGCCATGTTGTTCCATCCAATTCATGACACTGACTGTGTGGTGTGCTGCTGTGTGATGGTGTGCTGTTACCATGCCCCCCCCACATACACACACAAACAAACACAAAAATCCTCACCAAATCCCTACCAAACCATAACCAACCCCTTTCACTGTATCCAACTTCCACCTCAACCTCCCCATCCTTCCTTCCATCCACCCTTCTACATCCACCTGGCACATGTAGGAGGTTGGTTTGCAATTTATCTCTCAGACATTCTTCTTGCATCCCCAGTGGCCAATGAATGGCCCCACCCCCTCCTGGCCTCCTTGACCCTTCACCCCCAACCTTCTGAGCTTAGCTGCCGACGCCCCTTTGACCCGAGAGCTTGCACGTCTGATTGGCGGTTGGATCATGTGTGTGTGCCTGATGACTCATGTGGGATTCCTCTCAGCAAATGTTGAAAGAGACTCTGACAAACTGTTGGTTATTTAAAGATACCGTCTGACAAACTATTGGTTATTTAAAGATACCGTCTGACACACTATTGGTCATTTAACTGATAAAGTGTACTTCCTGATCTCACATAGACATACACGCACATGCATGAACACAAATGCTTGTGGATTGGTTACCGTTACTCTGCATAGACATGGCTCTCGCCACAGGAGCAGTTGTGAATGCTAGTCCAGGCTTGTAGTGCTCGACCAGACAGAGGGATGCTCTCCTAACGGTCTGCATGTAGCCGCGGTATCCCCCACCGTCGCGGTGTTCCTCAGCCTCCTACTAAACCCGAAGGAGGTGCCACGGTGCTGCCATGCTATTGCCTGTCTGTCTGCATGATAGCAACCCCTTCCTCCTCCGCGTCTTCTTCCTCACCACTGCTTTGCCAACCTGTGCCACACAACGGTACTGTGCTTTGTCACGTGAGATTACTAAGCTGGACTGTATCTTGAAGGGCGCTGGAGAATTGTAGAAATACAAATACCATTCTAACTCTGGACAGGCTTCCCAGACACAACTTGGGCCTAGTACTGGAATGAACTGAGTGGCGGCTCCTCATTGACTGAATATTATGGGTGGTGTCGTACGGTGGCAGCATTTTTTTGTAACAGAGAGGCAACCACTTAGTGGCGAAGGTTCCCATCTTTTGACAGTGTCATGTTATCCACACTGAATTGAATGAATTACTGAAGTAGTATGGGACGTTGTGACACAAACTGTAAACCACCCTGAACAAAACAAAAAATACAATGGAGAGTTTCGCTTCAAATCTCTATGAAGGTTATCTTGAATTTTTTATTCTATTTGAGTGTTCCCTTTTCCCAGTAACATTGTCACCAAGATTGCCTTGCTAGCTTAGCTATATGCAGCATATAAGTCATCACAACAGTTTTCTAATAAATTAACTCAGCTAGACTATGCAAAATGCTTGTCTGTGATGACGATTAAAGCTAGCTTACATTAGTAGACACAGCTAGCATTGAGTGCAGATGGCTAACGAGCTACAAGCCAGCTGGTTAGCCTAGCTAGCTGACCACGAAATGGAGGAGCATAATGGCAGAAATGTAGCCACACAGTTGGTCAAATTAGTTGTGACTGCATTTGTTTGTGCATCACTCATCAAAAGATGTTGCAACCTTGATTTTGCACAACTCTCATTGCTATGTGTATATATACAGCTCCGGAAAAAATAAAGAGAACACTGCACCTTTTTCTTTCCTTTCCAAAAAAGTTAAAAAGGAAAGTTTTGAGTGAGGAACAGAAGCGTTCAATTTGCAGTGTTCTCTTCATTTGAACCCTTCTGTTCCTCACTCAAAACCTTCCTTTTTGAATTTTTTGGAAAGGAAAGAAAAAGGTGCAGTGGTCTCTTAATTTTTTCCGGAGCTGTATATATATTATATTAAATATTATTTTTTTATAACCACAAGTGCCCAATTACTAATGGGCTGGCTGCCACTGAATAAACACCAGTTTTAGTAGAGATTCTCCACTGCGAATGATGCTCATCCAGGAATAGGCCTAATCACTGTCCAAGAAACTGGACTTCTAATTGCAAACACGCTTGTGTATGTTCTGTTTTGAATGTGGAACACTACATAAACCATGGTCAGCCAGCCTGTAAGTGGCAGTGACAGCTTCCTGTGTGTGTGTGTGTGTGTGTGCGCGGTTGACGGAGCAGTGTGCCTGCGTGTGTGTGTGAAATGTCTGATGGATGACAAGACTTCCATTCTGTGTGGCCTGCTTGCCCCCCTAAAATCAGTGCATTTGGTTTTAAGTTTAAAAAATAAAAAAAAACGTTCTACTTCTACCAGATTGGATGATGATGTTTTGTATTTTATTTTAAGTTATAATTTCCTCTTTCTTTTTGATAGATTTTCTCTATCTCTTTCTCTCTCTCCCTCCCTATCGCTCTCTCTTTTTTACACTCTTTGTTTCATACTTGTTTGTTAAGCATTGAGTGTTTCTTTGGCTTCTTGTCAAGTCGGTTGTATTGTTTGTATTTTGGATCAATTTTATTATTTAACTTTTTGATCTCTCTTCTTTTTGATCTTCTCTCTCTCTCTCTCTCTCTCTACCCCCTCTTTGACCTGCTTTGTTTTTGTTTGATTTTTGAAATGAACTATTAGGGAGGATAATAGTTCATTTCAGTCAAACTAACTGACTCTTTCTCATCTCTCTTCTTCTGATCTCACAAACATGTCACACTCATGTGAACACACCTCTCATTCCTTGCTGTCAAACACAATCTCTCTTTATACACGCTCTCTAATTATCTGCATTAAACACGCAATCTCTCTTCCACACACACATACACACACACACACACACACACACACACACAAACACACACACAATCACCGCTGTAGGATAACTTCATCAACCTGAGTTTCCTTCGGCTGTTTCGAGCGGCTCGTCTCATCAAGCTGCTGAGACAAGGAGAGACTATTCGTATCCTGCTCTGGACATTTGTCCAGTCATTTAAGGTACATAGTTTACAGACACACATGCATATGGTCATTTAAGGTACATAGTTTACACACACACATGCATATGGTCATTTAAGGTACATAGTTTACACACACACACGCATATGGACACATGCACAGACACTTGCACACACACATACGCGCACGCAAGGGTGTAGAATTAGGGGGGGACCAGACAGGTCAATGTGACCCCCCTGGAAAAGAGTGAAAATCCTGGGATCCACTGACCCTGACCCCCCCAATGTATAATACAAACCTACGCCGTTGCACGCACGCACACATGCACAGACACACACGCACACACATGCACAGACATGTCTAATGTCGTTTTATTAATGGACCTCAGCATGCTGATGGAAAATAAGGGGAAATATATTCCCTTATTTTGTAACCCTGATCCTAAAAAGTAACTTGAATTCTAATTCCAGTCATACATTTTAGCGAAGCCGCGGGAAGATGCTTTGGTCAGGGGGTGAGAGTAGCATCTGCTCTGAAGAAGGAAGCCGATTGGTAACAAGAATAACAGACAATACAAAGCTAAAAGTGACTTTCAGAATGTCATCGCGGGCGTTGAGGCTACAACCGGGGGGCTACAGCAACCCTACTTCCTGCGGTTACGCATTTTACCCTAAACCTAATACGCTAAATAATAGCCTTTCACAAAATGGGGACAGGGAAATGTACCCATTTATCGCGTTTTCATGGTTCAACCACATTTCAGTACCTTGTTTATACAGTAAAACCTGTTCGCACACAAATTAACACGTACTTGTGTTATTTATCTGGGTCCCGTCCAGAATGGGTAATTACTGTTATTAGCTGTTACTAGTCTTAGCACTGATACCAGTTGTTTCCTCCTGTGTCCACCGGTAGGCGCTGCCCTACGTCTGTCTCCTCATCGGCATGCTGTTTTTCATCTATGCCATCATTGGGATGCAGGTCAGTGTTGCTCGCAGAGCCTCCGGAACTTACTATTCATCCAGACAAGGATTTCCCTTGATGACATTAATGTGACCGGCCAGCGGTGGATGTTGGCTGTTAGAAATCCTCCCTGAGTGATCACTTCCTGTGCCTCCTTTTGGGTGTAGTTGTTTGGTAATCTGGAACTGGATGACGATGAAGCCATCAACGAACACAACAACTTTAGGACCTTCATTATGGCGCTCATGTTACTGTTCAGGTGGGTTTTCTCTTGCTCCATTTCTTTCTACTTCTTTCTATCTATTTCTCTCTCTTTCTCTTCCTACTGCTTTTATGTGATCCTTCTTTCAGTATTCAGGTTTCAAGGTTTGTTTGTCAAATGCACCGAACAACACAGCGTCATCCTGTACAGTGAGCACTGATACCCTTTTCCTTTCTCCTCCTCTCCTTGTCTCCCCTCTCTTCTTCACACTGATCTGTGTTCCTGGTGTGTGTGTCTTGTATCAGGAGTGCAACAGGCGAGGCTTGGCATGAAATCATGCTGGCCTGTCTTGGGGGTAAGCCTTGTGACCCAGACTCAGGAAACAAAGAGCCGGAGTGTGGCAGCACCTTCGCCTACACGTACTTCGTCTCCTTCATCTTCCTCTGCTCTTTCCTGGTAAGGGGACTTATTTTATAAAGCCCTTTTTACATCAGCAGTTGTCACAAAGTGCTTTTAGAAACACCCAGCCTGAATCCCCAAAGACCAAGCAACAACAGGGTTGATGCACAGTGGCTAGGAAAAACTGCCTAATAGGATCGAAACTTAGGAAGAAACCTAGAGAGGAACCAGGCTCTGAGGGATGGTCAGTCCTCTTCTGGCTGTGAACATTTTAAGAGTACAAATTATAATAATTAATAAATGCATGTGGGCTGTCCTGAGTCCATAAAACATAATCCAAGTCAGATGCATGAGCAGATGGACAAGGAAGGGACAATCTGGGGGAGGCGGTGGGGGCGTGGTCAGCGGAGTGGCAGCCGAAATCATCGGGTATCGTCAACTACTTGATCTGCCTCACAACCAGGAGGACTCTGGACAGGGATACCTACAAATCCTTCGGGCCTGGTAGTCCTGAGGTGTGGTCCAAGGGCTCATGCCAAGGGCTCAACGACAGCAGTAAGCCAGTAAGCCGGAGCAACAGCAGTAAGCCAGTGATTCTGCCCCTGAATGGCATTGATGAAAGGACATCCCAGTGGAGATGAGAGCCCACCTGGCAAGACAGCAAGGGTGGAGAGTATCAAGCTTTGGCTGACACCCCTGGGCCAGACTACACCTAGTCATAGACCTTGCTGAAGATATGAGTCTTTGGTAGACACTTGAAAGTTTGCACTGAGTCTGCATTTCTAACCTTAATTGGCAGATCATTCCACAGTAGTGGAGCTCTATGAGAGAAAGCCCTGCCTCCGGCTGTTTGTTTAGAAATTCTAGGTACAATTAGAAGGCCTGCATCTTGTGATTTTAGGTTACGTGTAGTTGTGTATGGCTGGGTCATTTCAGCGAGGTAAGTAGGAGCAAGTCCATGCAATGCTTTACAGGTTAACAATAAAACCTTCAAATCAGAAGTAGCCTTAACAGGCAGCCAGTGTAGAGAGGCTAATACTGGAGTAATGTGTCCACATTCTTTCTTTCTAGTTAGAATTCTAGCAGCTGTGTTCCAATAGCATGGATTAGTTTTTCTGCAGATTTTTTTGATAAAAGGTTTTCAGATTTTTGCAATGTTCCGAAGATGGAATAAAGCGGCTCTTGAGATATATTTTATATGTTCATCAAAGGAGAGGTCAGGGTCGAGGCTAACGCCGAGGTTTCTGTTTCTTGGCTCTGTTTCAGAAACTCTGTTTCTTGGCTCCTAAAACGAGCATTTCAGTTTTTCTGAGTTTAGAAGCATATAGTTCTCTATTATCCACTTCCTTATATCTGAAACACACGCTTCCAGAGTAAGTAATTTTGGGGCTTCTCCGTGTTTCATTGAAATACACAACTGTGTGTCATCAGCATAACAGGGAAAATTGACATTGTGGTTCCGGATGACATCACCCAGAGGCAGCGTATAGTGAAAACAATAATGTTCCCAAAACCGAGCCTTCAGGAACACCTAAACATACCTTTAATTTGTCAGAGGACATACCATCTACACATACAAACTGATATCTTTCAGATAAATTAGATTTAAACCAGGCTAGTACATGTCCACGTAGCCCAATATGGGTTTCCAGTCTCTGCAAGAGAAGGGAATGATCAATGGTGTTGAAGGCAGCACTAAGATCAAGAAGTAACAGGACGGATGCAGAGCCTTTATGTCCAAATTTCTTCAGAACCATTTCCTTGCTAGCTAGACAATCAGGAAACTAAGTTTAGTGGGATCAACTGCTTTGGACATTACATGTGGGACTTATGAAAGAGATATATTCATATAAATCATCCCCCAGTTTTTTTCTTCAATTCAGAAAAAAAAATTTAAAGGCGATTGTGCAGACAAAAAGCCTGTTCTGTGGAAAATTACATTTTTTTTTTTAGTTAATACATCTGTCCGTTTGCAAACATTTGCAAAAAAGCCACTCAGCTTAACACAATGGGACATTTCTATTTGTGAGCGGAGGCCAAGTGTGTTTTGGGCTTTTCACGGTGGACCGTTTGATCCTGTGTGTTCAGATGCTCAACCTGTTTGTGGCTGTCATCATGGATAACTTTGAGTACCTGACCAGAGACTCCTCCATCCTGGGTCCCCACCACCTGGACGAATACGTCAGGATATGGGCCGAGTACGACCCTTCTGCCTGGTGAGTCACACGCACACGCGTTCTCATAGGTACTATGACTTATGTACAGTCCACGTGTCTTCTCGCTGAATGAAACAAGCGAAATGTCTTGTTCATATGAATACTTGACTGGTGTATTTACAAATGCACACACACATTATACCAGTTGTACCCACTAGTTAGGCTTGGTCGGTAACCAGAGGTACATACTGAAGGGGCGGGATGTCAGGTTTACCCTCCGCTGATCGTCTCTAATCCAAATGTCTATAAACGCCGACCGTTCCACATAACGTCCCACAGTGACTGCTAAGCGTAATGCCAAATTAATATTATTTGACTTTTTTACCCCGTTTTCCTCCCCAGTTGTATGATATTTCAATTCGCGATTAAGGCCCTGCTTCATGGCTTGTGACAGTAGATGTCGAGGTTTGTGTCCTCTAAACCATATTAGATACCGTACAGGCTTCTTATCAAACCTGGGCCAAAATTCTTATGTGGAGGAAACGCATTCTCTGGCTTAGTACCCTCACAGACACCCACACTGGCAAAAGGAGTCCCTTCCCTTTGGACTGGGGACAACCATAACAACTATTAACATAAAGAAATACTTTCCAAATATGGAGTACCGCCCAAGCCTACAGCAAATAGGCCGTCGACTAATGTATCAAATACACAATGAAGTAAACCAGTATCCACTAAGGTTACACACATTTGCTGCCACAGAAGAAGCATAGTACCACAAGATGCACATTGTTGACTGTAACTGGAGCTAACCCATGTCTTTCTCTCCCAGTAAACCCCTTTTCTTAACTTCTTACACTCACCTCGGCTCCACCCCCTTAACTGAAAAGAGCAAAAGTGACCCTAGTCATGTGACCATCCACGTGACGGTGGAGCGCATTTAAAACTGATCGTAATCCATAGAGGTAGCCAGAGGACTTGGGGTTGGTGTATCTGGTTTTAGCATGGCTGCCGCTGTCACAGATGCCACAGAGGCACCGATACGAATGTAAGTGACTTTGTAATAACGAAGCAACATCAGAACTTTTCTACTAACGAACACACGGATGAGCATGGAGTTAACAGGGAACAGGTGCCCTCTTTACCTGACCAACCAACCGGCCCTCATGTCCTCCGTCGCTCCTTCTCTCCTTTGTCTCTTTCCGGTTCCAAAGTGTTGATACTCTGGAGGCCCTTCTGAAGTCTGTGTACTGGAAACTAAGTGTGTGTATGTGTGTGTGTGAGTGTGTGTGTGTGCCTCTTCAAGTGCATGTTCCACACCAGATGTAAAGATTGCCAGAGATAGAGGGATCTGCAGGGACAAAGAGGGACTCACTCGTCCTTTGTGTCTAAATGACTTACTTGTGGGTGCATGAAGGCATCCGGGAATACAATCAAAATAAACAACATTTATTTAGACACGCAACACATGCATTGTCTGTCACTGTTTAATGCAATTCTGTCCCTTTCACTTGTGCGTTTCTCTACAAGTGTACACACAGCAGTCAAGCTATTACTTTAATGTAGTTGGAGAAAGGGAAAGGGAAAGAGAGAAGAGAATATAAAATAAATGTATAAACAAATATATGGGTAATTAAGTATGTAGAATATACAGCGTGAAATATATGTAAAAGAAATACTCATATAGTGTTTATATATGTATATATATAATATATATATATGGTGGGAACATGAAGAGTTGGATATGATGAGTTTGGTTTTGTGTCATAGACTGCTAGATGCCTTATACTCTTGTTCTCCTCTGTGATCTCACTCTGTCCATTTATTTCCCTCCCTCCCTCTCTCTCTCTCTCTCCCTCCATCTCTCTCTCTCTCTCTCTCTCTCTCTCTGTGTATCTCCTTTCTCTAACGTCCTGTATTCTTCTTACAGTGGGCGCATACATTATAAGGATATGTACAGTTTGTTGAGAGTAATCTCACCTCCTCTGGGCCTGGGCAAGAAATGCCCTCATAGGGTGGCCTGCAAGGTTTGGACCCGACTATAACACAAAACTTAACGCAACCTGCTCGTTCTCTCACCCAGAGACATGGGAATGAATGTTACGCTCTTCCTTTATGAGTTCTTCATGATCATTTCTTAGATTATGATTTTTTAAATTTTTTTATTTTGCGACCAGTCGTAGTTCGTAGCCACCATTCGTTCTGGTTTTGTTATTAATATTGGTATGCATTCTTGATATGACAAAGGAGAATGTTTGGGACAATGCAGAACACACCTGTTTCAGTAGCAGCTGTTTGGAGCATGATGTTTCAGTGGGGCACTGCACTTGCTGTCTGTACTGTACTCACTGAGCCGACCAAACGATTCACCGCAAATGACTCACCTCAAATTATTCCCCTGCCCGCTCTTTTTTCAACAAGTCGGTCCAGGTCGTCGGGGTGGGGGGGGGGGGTCAGTGCCCATTTCCATTCAGTCTGGTTCCAGGAATCGAATAGAAATTCCAGTTCCCCCGTTGTCCTCGTCGCGTTTCAGTGACAAGAGAAACGACTCGGATGAATCGACTGAATCGAAACGGGACGGACCCTAACCCTGGAGTCAATTGCGTTACGGCGATTAACGAGACACCAGGAAATGGACCGTGGTGTTCCCAGGGTAACAGCGCCATGCATTGTTCCAGGGTGGTGGGGGCTTCTGGGAACGCGGGTGGTGGTAGGGGTTGCAAACAGCTCCCCCTGCCCAATTCACAGGTCTTCTGGAAATCCGGGTCCGGTCCTGATCCTGGGGGTCATTCGACCGAGATTTCCGGAAAAACCTGGGGAAGGTTACTGGAATTTTGCAACCCCGGTCTGGGGGCGGGGGGTTGTGTGGATTAAGAGGAACTGCACTGACGTGAATCGCCATCTGCCTGTTCCGAGCCCCACTTTACACGTTCTATACCAGAGGAGAAGAGACGCCTCCCCCCACTGGCCTCCTCGCATAGAACGTTGTTTTATCCTACCCCTACTAAAACTACACCCCCCCCTCTCCCCCCCTTCCCCCCCCAGATATCCATGCAGAGCCAAGTCTCTTCTTTTCTTTTTCCTTAACCTCCCCCCTCTCCTCCGATGAAACAGTAACCTCTGTGTGTTTGTTTTCTGTTTTGTCATTCCTTTCTCCTCTTGTCTCCCCGCCGCCCACCCACCCCACCCCCCAAACCACCTCCCCTCCATGCACCTCCCCTTTGTTGTGTCTACCCTCTAAAAA
>JACXGI010012717.1:0-22184 GCA_016801175.1 Esox masquinongy | reverse complement strand
GACCTGGTACCACTTCTACCCTGTTAAATGTTTTGTTCAATTAAATGGCCTAGACAAGAGAGCTAGTGACAAAGGCTGTACAGGCTTGGACTAGTTCTGATAACGTTAGCTTAGTATGTTTTATCTTATTATTCTGTCAAATAAAATGTCAAGTAATAATAGTCAAATAAGTTTTTTGTCAATAATATTCAAAAGAAATAATATGTTTCAAATAATATAACTTATTAAAAAGGTCTAGATCTCTAAAATAAAATAATCAAATAACCACAAATAACTTCAAATAGGAAAAATAATAGTGTCCAAGTGAAAATCACCAGCATACTTAATTTGCTATGGCTGTATCAGTGCTTGAAATGTCTTGGAAAAAGTTCCATTTACTCCAATTACAACAATCTTTGGTATCTGCCTGTTGCTACTGTTTTCTAACAAAACACAGATAATAGAATAAAACACAAGTACAGTGGTGTATTTGCAATGGTTTCACACATGGATTTCCCCATGACAGTTATGTAAGTTCTTCACCAATACACACACAATCCTAAGCCTCACTGTATTGAGCACACACACATTTTTCTCACTCATTCCTTCAAACACCCATTCAATGCCGGCCATTCATACTTCTGTTAACAGTGTAGAGATTTTAGTCCCCTCACCTAATGTTCTTGGGTATCCTCAACATAGGGTTTCTTGGATATGGCCCCTCACCTAATGTTCTTGGGTATCCTCAACATAGGGTCTCTTGGATAATCTAATTTGAATTATTAATTTACCCTAATTTAGGACCAGCCTTGGCTTGGCACATAGGAGTTCGTCAACCACTGCTATTGCAACCCACCAAGGGGAGTATTGTGACCCAATTAGGTTGCGTCACACACCTATCTTATCGCCTGCAAGCGGACTCTAACCACCTCTGCTGGGGGACTCTAACCCCACAGCGGCAGTTGATAACCGGTCAGCTAGCACCCTCACTTTAGGTTCTTACTTTAAGTTCTCAGAACCGTCGAATTAGTTATTCCCTCACATACAACAGATTTTGGGAACCTCAAATTGGCTATACTATACGGTTTAGGAGTTCTCTTTAATGATCATACTTTATCAAATATTCAGTTTCATCTCTTTTTTTGTTCTTTTTAACTTCTTATCGAAGGATTTTCTATATTTTCTTTTAGTACATAAAATTATGACAATGAAACATCAATACAACATGTACCATCAATAATCAACTGTTATTTTATATGTAACAAATCGGACTTCGTCACTCCCGGCTTCGGTGTAAACAATTCAACTCTCAAACAGACTGATATGAACTATTGCGAATTTTGTCAAGTAGGTTTCGCTTACCTATTTATGATGCGCGCAGTTCAGTCAGCTGGAGAGAGTTGAAAAGCAAACATCGTCATCGTGAAGATATTGAAGTCCCATCTGGGGTGCCAAATTGTGGAAGATGGAAAATGTTCGCGATTTATTAAAATAAAAACTCCTCAGAGTCTGGTATAACAGTTGATTATTTCAAGTTTAATTACATGGATCCACGGGAACAACCGTCACATCAACAGAGAATGACTACAGAGACTAGCAGAGTTATGTCATGACAGATTGTTCTGATTACGCATTTCAAGTTTCAAGCTTATATTCTCTTCCAACAGTACAGATGACGGAATTAGCATTTGCAGAATGTACAAACAAGGAATAGTAGCCACTATGAGGTAGCCTAAAAATGCAAGGTTGCACTCAGAAAACTCCAGGAGACACAGAGAATCATAGAATGTCGGTTGCCCAGACAACCCGGTCAAAGGCTGAGATATATCAATCTGGACAGTTACTATATGGAGACTTCAGTTAACTATGCTCTTCCCAATAAGGAATAGAGCTCTGTTCACCTGTAAGATGTAAGTAATAATAACCCCCTGCTGTTCAAGAGCTTCCTCCTAGAGAACAGTTTCTTATGGCGGTTTTATGGCACTGGCAGAGGCCTGTTTCTCTTACTGCTAAAAAGGAGCCAAGCCCCTGCGCAGCTGACATTCCATTCATCACTGCCCCTGAATACAGATACTGGCCTCATAAGTTGGAGACAGAGAGAGAGACAAGTCTTTCAGCATATGTGTAATTGATCAAGCATATAGAATACAAAAACCTTCTAATAACATGATGAATAAATAAGAATGACAATAAATTAATTTTCTACAAAGGCTCATGGCAGTTATTGAAAAGAAGGATGGCTATATTGGTCACTGAATATTTTTGAAAAGACACATTTTAATTAATTGTCATTTAGTGTTACTTATTTGTTACACTTTTTTTAAAAAATTTACAATAAACAAGTGAGTTGGGAGTAATTATTTTTGTTATTTTTCTAATAATTCTGCACACCAATTGTTGCCTAATAATTGTGCACACTTATATTCCCCGGACAAAGATCAAAACTAACTTTTCCTTTGTTTAACATTCAGGTTTGAGGTTCAATGATATTTTGGATTGCCCTGTTGTTTTGTAATGCACAATGGCTGAAGGAGGAGCAGAAATGGATTTGGTGGTGGATTTACTGGCAAAGCCTTTTTCACAAAGGACCTTTCAAGAAAACCTGGAAATTGTGAGGTAGGGTTGACCAACCCCGCAGCTAGCAGCCCATTCCAAGTCAGGGAAAGGATTTGTGTGGCACTTTTGAGTGTCGAAGGAACATTGTTGTGGTGAGTTTGTTCTTGTTTCTTTGGTAATGGCATTGATTTGGGCTATGTGATACCTCTTTGTGATGCAGCATTCTGTCATACTGCGTAATTGTGGTACATCCTTGATAGTTCCAGTCTCCATGTATTCATGTTGCTCTTTGCCCTCTCTACTTTCCCAATAAAATAGCCTCATTCAACTGTAAAATCCAACGCATCGTTTGTAAAATATATATACGCCTAATGATGTGTGTATGTGTGTGTGCTTCATAACTCATAACTAGCGTGCACTAGGGCCCGTCATAATAGCATGCACTGGGGCCCATCGTAACTACCTTATGCCAGTGGCCATGATTACAGTTTCTCTTGGTTGAAGAATCATTTAACATCAGTTTCTAAGATAGTGAACTTGTCCTGTAACTTGTCCAATCATTTTTATTAATTTTTTTTAGGCTACGAATTCCCTGATTGACTTAGAAAACATTAGAAAACAAAACAATTTTTTTTGTGGCCCTTGCAAAACCTGTTTAAAATACACTGTTGACTTTGATAAAGCATGCCTTGGAAATACTTGGCTTTCTACCCAGCTTTCCCCCTAAATAAATTCATACTATGCCTATTCAGCAGAATGATGCTGTTAACATTCTGAGCTACAGTTAGAGGGAAATAGAACAGAGAGAGAGAACTATTGGAGTAGTTCTCAGAATTGTAGTTGAACAGTACAAAAGACAATATTTTAAATGTCCATTCCTCAGGTAACCCACAGAATGCTTTCGTTCAGGGTTGTAAATGAGGTGATGTTTTAGGGATGGGATAAAGAGCATGCCAACACAAAACACTACATAGGGCATGTTCCTCTACTCAGGTGATGTGACACAATATTCAGTGGGTGAACGTGGCTGGTTCATTGCACGAACATAGTGCCCCAGCTGTTTTTTGTTGTTTTTTGTTACCAAAGAAAGTATCGTCACCCCCTGTTGGTCAAATAGCTGTGAATGGCACATTACTTCAGATAGTAGTCAACTCTGTTTGATGAATAAAGGAATGTTTTGTGGGAAAGAAGAAAATATACTAAGAGGTATGATGATTATAATCATATAAATGGGAGGTGTGAATTACATGGTATTAACAAATAACATTATGTCTAGATCTGCCTCAAGACTAAAAATAATGCACATAAATGTGGCTATAAAGGTTGGGAGTGGTAAGTGGTAAGTTAGTCTAGCAATAGTTATGTATAATCCAACTTACAACCCCGTTTCCCAAACAGTTGGGACGCTGTGTAAAATGTAAATAAAAATAGAATGCAATGATGTGCAAATCATTTAAACCATATATTCAATAGAAAATAAAATAAAGACAACATATCAGAAGTTGAAACTGTGTCAGAATTCTTGGCAAAGAAACATTCAAATGATGCCTTTCCTCTACTCTGCGCCTTTGTCCTGCCTCCCCACAGTGAAAGAATGACCAACCTCTCCAGGACCAAGCGGAGCTGGACCATGGGGGAGCTCCTCAACGGCAAGGACCTGGTCAGCAATGAGGAGTACCTCCATGGTCTAGCCCTGGACCAAGCCAGGGGTCCAGGGCGGTGGCGACACCAGCGGGGACAATGTTGGCGTTCTTGGAGGGGACTATGGGGGCCTTCGGGGGGGTAGCCCCTGCCATTTCACTTGTGGGGGCTCTTGAGAGAGGCCCTGCAGCCCTGGGATGAGGAAGGAGAGCCTCTTCTGACTTCCACGCTCGGGGACCATGTGCCACCTACCCCAGCACCACGGCTCCTGCACCGGTCCCCAGCCCGGAGCCCCATGTAACATTTCCCTGTCTGGTACCCCCCAGTACCGGTCCCTCGCACCACCTCCTGCTCTGGCGCCCCATACTAATTTGGGGGCGGAGCTTCCCCTTGCTCTGATTCTCTGTGCAGAAACGGGGGTGGAGCATCCTCCTGCTCCGGCGTCCCGTCCTGATTCAGGGGCAGAGATTCCTCCCTCCATCCCTTCACCTCGTCCTGCCCCAGGGGCAGAATCGCCACCTGCTGTCCTGGCACCACCTGCTGCTCCGGCGCCAACTCTTGCTCCCGCGCCCCGTCCTGCTTCGGGGGAGGAGCCTCCCTCCGCTGTCCAGGCGCCACCTGCAGTCCCGGTGCCACCTGCTGTTCCGGCGCCACGTCCTGCTCCGTCACCACGTCCTGCTCCGGCACCACATCCTTCTCCAGCGCCACCTGCTGTCCCGGCACCACCTGCTGCTGTCCCAGCGCCATGTCGTTCATCGGCACCCCGTCCTGCACCGGTGCCACGTCCCCGCCTTGGATGTTCCCGTCTTGCGGTTGGTAGCCCTCGTCTTGGGGGGGTACTGTCTGGTCCTGGCTAGGGGCCTCTAGGCAACTCCATGCGCTTGGGGGCCACAGTCAGGACCTGACCACAGAGGTGCCTCTAGGCATCTCTGTGGTACTGCTTTCTGTTCTCCCCAATTAGAGACAGCTGCGTCTCGTTGTCTCTAATTGGGGACCCTATTTAAGTTGTCCTGTTTTTCCTTTGGTTGTTGGTCACTGTTAGTGTTTTTTTTCGTTGGCTTTTCAGTTCGTACTCTCCTTTTGTTCTTTTTCTGTTTGTGTTCTTGGCAAAGTGTTAGATTCTGTCCATTTCTGATCCATGAACAAAATAAATGCAACCAGTAGTCCGGGGAGTACCATCTTTATTCAGCGTGAGTCCAAGATGTTGACCTTCCATAGTTCTTACATGTTCTCCAATAATTACAAAGTCAACACAGTCTTTTATGTCAGGACACATAGGAGGCGGTCAGTGGTCATAACCAACCATTAAAGAGTCCAATATCCTCCAATAAGAAAGGTTTATCCTACAAAAGACCCTTGTATGGTATGTTCCAACCTATGGTCAATTGGCCTATCCATAGAGCCTATGACAGTCACATGGACAACTCCTAGCAGGAGGTATGGACAGGATGTGTGGGGCCCATCAGTAACGGGCATCACGTCCTATCTATTGTTCTTTGTTCAGAGTTAGTCAGCACATTGTGTTAAGTTTCTCATGCCCATTTCCTCTCAAAAGAAACATCAAAAGGATGCTTTCCCTCTACTCTGCGCCTGTGTCCTGCCTCCCCAGCTGTGACAAACTAAGGAACACTTCTAAAAACCATTATCTATGAACACAGTATATCGCTGTATCCACAAAAGTACAAAAATTACCAAGCAAAGAAGAAACCATACATTAACAAGATCCAGAACCACCCGCTGCCTTCTCTGGGCAGGTGCTTATTTAAGGTGGACAGAGGTGAAGTGGAAAACTATCTTCTTTACATGACTACTGACCTGTCTATGTTTGGTTTAAATTTCAACAATCAAATTGAAATAGCTAAAAAGCTAATATCAGTGTCAACAAATGGAAAATATATCCCTTGTATTATCAATGGGAAATTAGGTTTTAGGCATTGTCTGACCACAACGCAACCACAAAATGTATTAACTTAAGAAACTACACTACTGTTCAAAAGTTTGGAGTCACTTATAAATGTTCTTGTTTTTGAAAGAAAAGCAAATTTTTTGTCCATTAAAATAACATTAAATTAGCTTATTTTTAAGGAAAATCTACATACAGAGGCACTCTGAATAAAGAAGCAATAAAACTGTCCTTCTTTAGACTAGTTGAGTATCTGGAGCATCAGTTGCATCAATTGTGGGTTTGATTACAGGCTCAAAATAGCCAAAAACAAAGAACTTCTGAAACTCGTCAGTCTATTCTTGTTCTGAGAAAGGAAGGCTATTCCATGCGAGAAATTGCAAGAACTAGCTTCCTGATTGGTGAGTGTGGTGGAGGGGGGGAGGGTGAGTGTGGTAGAGTGGGAGAGGGGGAGTGTGATAGAGGGGGAGAGGGTGGGTGTGATTGAGGTGGAGAGGGTGAGTGTGGTGGAGGGGGGGGGTGGGAGTTGTGCCCCTGTTTGAGACAAGGACAACTTCTGGAAGCACTGGGTGATTTTAGTTAAAGGGTCAGGAGAGAGGGGGTGGATACTCTGCCTATGAGTACTGTCCTTCATGCTTATCTTGTTTGGGAATGGCATTCCAAGAGCGTGACGTATGTTGGCACCAAGCAGCTGGCATCCCATGATGTTTGGATGAACCCCATCAGGTCTAAAGCGGTCTTTACAGTTCCAAAAAATATTGAAATTGTAGAATGTCAAAAGACCCAATGTGGATAATAATCTGCATGTTGCTTGGATGTGTAGAGAGAATAACTGGCAACATTTCTGTTAGTTCTCTGACCGATGTGTCAGCCATGGTTAGGTTTTCAGTCTTTGCCATTCTGATATGCTTGGTTATGTCGTCCCCAATCAAGGTAGTATCTGGCTTATCAGATGTGGAGTTAGCAAAGTTTCTTCTTTCCCTCGTCCTATCAGTTGTTTTAGGGCTATTTCTTGGATTTTGGTTAGCCCTAATACTAGTGTTGTGGTTAGCTTCCCTAGTTTCATGGACACACATTTCGTTCCGAGTCAGTGGTTCGTACCTGTTTTGCAGTGTAAGTTCAGGTGGTGGATTGAGGGTTGGTGCTCTCTTATTTGATTTCTTGCTGGATTTGCCTGTGCGGCGCAAGGGAGTGATCAATAGTGTCAAAAGCGGCACTAAGATCAAGAAGCAACAGGACGGATGCGGAACCTTTGTCTGAGGCCATTAGAAGGTCATTTGTTACCTTCACGAGTGCAGTCTCAGTACTATGATGGGGTCTGAAACCGGACTGGAGCATTTCATAAATGTTATTTGTCTTCAGGAAGGCATTCAGTTGCTGGGAAACACATTTTTCTAAGATTTTTGAGAGGAATGGGAGGTTTGATATTGGCCTATAATTGTTTAATATGTCTGGATCCAGATTAGATTTTTTTTAGAAGAGGCTTCATTTCCGCTATTTTTAGTGAGTTTGATACACATCCGGAGAAAAGGGAGCAATTTATTATGTTCAACATTGGCTGACCTAGCAACGGGAATAGCGCCTTAAGTGATTTTGTTGGAATCGGGTCTAGCTGACAATTTGTGGGTTTAGAACTCATTACAAGTGTAGTGAATGTGTCAAGCGATACGGAATCAAAATATTCAAGTGTCCCCATTGACACCTGGTCAGGGAGGTTCAGGACATTTTCAGGACAGCTGAGATTTTGGGGACTATAACTATTTAAGGAGGAGTCAGTTATTTGTTTTCTAATGGTGATGATCTTTTCATCAAAGAAGTTCATGTATTCATTACAGCTAAAGTGAAGACCCACTTTACTTGTTGAGTGTTGCTTTTTTGTTAACTTTGCAACTGTATCAAAGAGAAATTTTGGATTGTTTTTGTTCACCTCAATCAGGTTGGAGAAATAAGCTGATCAAGCAGATGTGAGTGCTTTTCGGTATTGTAGTGTACTGTCTATCCAGGCTAGTCTGAATACTTCCAACGTGGTGGAGCGCCACTTTCGCTCCAATTATGTGGAGGCTTGCTTGAGTGCTCTAGTATTGTCTGTGTAGCAGGGAGCAAGTTTTTTGTTGCGTATTTCTTTTGTTTTTAGTGGTGCAACCGTATCTAAAGTATTTTGCAGTGTTGAGTTTAGATCCTCGATTTGATCGTTTGCGGATTTATTTACTCTGTCGTTGATGAGCTTGTAAGAATATCAAGAAATCTATTTGTAGTCCGAGAATTTATAGTACGGCTTTTGAAACTCATTGTTTGCGGAGCAAGTGGATTTCTTGTTTTAATGGTAAACGGTAAAAAAGACAGAGATCCGATATTACAGGATTTTGGGGGAAATTATTAGACCTACAATATCTATTTCTTGTGACAGGACTAAATCTAAGGTATGATTGTGGCAGTGCGTTGGACCTGAGACATGTTGGATAAAACCCATTGAGTCAGTTATGGCTTCAAAGGCTTTTTGAAGAAGGTCATGGACTTTTCCATATGAATATTGAAATTGCCAAAAATTAGAATACTATCTGCCATGACTACAAGATTAGACAAGAATTCTGGAAACTCATTGAGGAACATTGTGTATGGCCTGGATTGTCTGTAAATAATAGCTATGGTGAATATAAAAAGTCTACACACCCCTGTGAAAATGCTAGGTTATTGTGATGTAAAAGAATGGGACAAAGATAAATCATGTCAGAACTTTTTCCACTTTTAATGTGACCTATAATGTGAACAATTCCATTGAAAAACAAACTGAAATCTTTGAGGGGGAAAAATGAAAAATAAAAACCTTACAATAACCTGGTTGCATAAGTGTGCACACCCTCTTATAAATGGGGATGTGGCTGTGTTCAGAATTAACCAATCACATTCAAACTCATGTTAAATAGAAGTCATTACACACCTGCCATCATTTAAAGTGACTCTGATTAATCACAAATAAAGTTCAGCCGTTCTTGTAGGATTTTCCTGACATTTTCTTAGTTGCATCTCAGAGCAAAAGCCATGGTCCGCAGAGAGCTTCCACATTATCAGAGGGATCTCATTGTTGAAAGATATCAGTCAGGAGAAGGGTACAAAATAATTTCCAAAGCATTAGATATACCATGGAACACAGTGAAGACAGTCATCATCAAGTGGAGAAAATATGGCACAACAGAGACATTACCAAGAACTGGACGTCCCTCCAAAATTGATGAAAAGACGAGAAGAAAACTGGTCAAGAGGCCTACAGCAACATTAAAGGAACTGCAGGAATTTCCAAAAGCACATGGGAAAATGTGTTATGGTCTGATGAAACCAAGGTTGAACTATTTGGCCATAATTCCAAAAGGTATGTTTGGCGCAAAAACAACACTGTACATCACCCAAAGAACACCATACCCACAGTGAAGCATGGTGGTGGCAGCATCATGCTTTGGGGCTGTTTTTCTTCAGCTGGAACCGGGGCCTTAGTCAGAGTGGAGGGAATTATAAACAGTTCCAAATACCAGGCAATTTTGGCACAAAACCTTCAGGTGTCTGTTAGAAAGGTGAAGATGAAGAGGAAGTTCACCTTTCAGCACTTCAACGACCCAAAGCACACATCCAAATCCACAAAAGCATGGATTCACTAGAAGAAGATTAATGTTTTGGAATGGCCCAGCCAGAGCCCAGACTTGAATCCAATTGAACATATGTGGGGTGATCTGAAGAGAGATGTCTCCTGTGATCTGCACAGGAGATGTCCTTGCAATCTGGCAGATTTGGAGCGCTTTTGCAAAGAAGAGTGGGCAAATATTGCCACGTCAAGATGTGCCATGCTAATAGACTCATACTCAAAAAGACTGAGTGCTGTAATAAAATCAAAAGGTGCTTCAACAAAGTATTAGTTTAAGGGTGTACACACTTATGTAACCAGGTTATTGTGAGTTTTTTATTTTTCCCCCTCAAAGATTTAAGTTTGTTTTTCAATTGAATTGTTCACGTTATAGGTCACATTATAGGTGGAAAAATTTCTGACATGATTTACCTTTGTCTCATTCTTTTACATCACAAGAACCTGGCATTTTAACAGGGGTGTGTAGACTTTTTATATCCACTGTAGATGTGTCTGGGTTTATTGCACCCATTCAACCAAGGCTCTTTGATCTGGGGGTATCACCCAGACCTATATTATGGCCACAATACACCAGTTTAGAGTTACTAATATGAAAGACCATCAAGCAATTATGTATGTATGTTTAATGATATTGTATGATTTTCTGTTTATAAAAGATCATTTTCACTGATAATTGTTTCCCTCAGTCTGATGTAGTGGTTTAAATTGGCTCAGCACTGATTAGGGTTGGTGGGTAGGATGTTGGACAGTGTGTCCTAGTCTCATCACGCTCTTTGTAGTAAGTTAAAAAGCCTGGAGTTGTGATGATGATAATGATTATGGGAAGAAAAGTAGTACAGGGCATCATTCTGATTTTCCATATTAGGTGGTAATAAAACATCATTACATTAGCATAATCATTTGATTATCTCCAACTGTCTTCATACCTAAGAAAGCATTTTTCTTTACCCCGTACTACCATTACTGTTTATGACACGGTTTATGCTAGTCAATTAAGATTATAAGATATCATGTATTTCGAGGAAGGGCTATGCTGGCACTAACTGTCTTGGAATTACCTGACACTGGTTTTTAAAATAGCAGTCTGAGCTGAGGACCTGAATGTTGATGGGAAAAAAGCAATCTGTTTGAATACCCCAAGCCCAGTTGCAGCTTAACTAAGAGTATTTCATGAAAATTCAGCACAGTATTTGAGAGTCTAAGGTTACCCCGTTTAAAGATTGTTTTCTTATTTGTAGTTCATCGTTCATTACGGAGCAATTTGTACAAATTAGACAAAGGTAGATAATGGACAGGCAGGAAGCTACTCATTAAAGTCCCCCAACACTGCTTCTACATTCTAGACTTTTCCTTACTAAGGTACTATTAGTAACATGATGTAATGCTATTGTGTTTTTTAAAATAATATGTTTTGCATTGTAATTTCCAATAAAGAAATTTAGACAACCACACTGGGTTTTTCTATAACATGTTAAATACCTGTATATTTACCAGACTTAAAATGTTTGAGTGAAAATTACCCCTCGTTAGCAGGTGTCTTTATTGTGTAAAGCTGTTCTTGATCAATATATTGAATCATTAAAGTTGGTTTTACAATGCAATTTTTACATGAACAGTTGTCACACTGTCATTGTACAGATGACCAGCCTAAAAACACAAAGAAGTAATAAGATGTTGAAGAACAGTGGCTAGGAAAAACAACCTAGAAAGGCAGGGACGTAGAGATATTGGACTCAATGAGTTGGCCAGTCTTCTGCCTGTTTTGGGTGGAGATAATAATAGTACATTACCTTAAGGCCATATTGTGTCACACAGTGAATATTATTGGGGAAAACTGTTATTTTGTTAATGTTCATGAATTTAATTTTGAGAGTAATTTGGATGTGATTATTCTTTTGGAAACCTTTGTAATACTATATAAACATCAAAACATATTACCTCTTTGTGCCTTTTTAGGAGGAATTGAAAATGTTGCCCCTTAGCCAGCCTCTGCATATAATGTCATGTCCACCTAAAACGTCTTATGAAACAAGTTCTAAGATATCTGCAATCTGATTGGTTCAAGATGGTTAACCGCGCTGCCAGATGTAGGCTAATTACTCACTGAAGTATGGTGACATGAAAATCTTAATATGCTAACTCCGAGCAGTCTGACCAAAACAAAAACTGATAATCTTCCAATAGGATTATTGGAAGTAATTTATTTTGCAGGATGGAAATAACTAGGTAATATCCAGGAAACAACCATGAAACAACATTGAAACAAAGAGGAAACAACTGGGTAACAACATGGTAACTACACATCAAGTATTAAAGCATGTTGCTGCCTACATTAAAAGAAACACTGCTGGGAAAGTTCTGGGGAAAAACATTTTTACTGGGAAAAAGCATGCTAATCACCTATCGTTTGTTTGTTTATTCAGAAATAATGGAAATTTCCACAAGACAATAGAGAATTAAGACAGCAAAAACCACGTTAGAATGTTGCAATTACCCATCAACAGATATATTGCACCCATTTTTCATTACATTCCTGACATTACTGTAATAATTCCCTGCAAAACTGTTATATTATTACCATGCGATTTACAATCAGTATTCTTTTTTCAACTTTGTTTACCTTTTATTTCATGTGCATGTCAAGTGTAACTACTGGTTCCTTGGATATTCATTGTTCTTTACACAAACCTTCACTACTGATGCTACTATTTATGGTCTGTATTTAACGATTATACCTACGTAGCTATCCCCTTTATTTTGTCTGTTTTACTTGTTACCTTCATATTACCTTGTGATGTTCCAATGCAAATGGCTGTCCTCCAATACAATGGAATTGACCAGTAGTAGCCTTCTTCTTTCAGTTTCAGTGTTATGGCTAGGCATGGCTTGCCCCTGCAAACTAAAGCAAAGATCTTCCCTCCTATTACCAAGCAATTGCCCATAGATTTATTACGCATAAAAAGGACAGCAGTACTATAAATCACACAAGCTGCAGTGGGGACGGCCAAACTGCATCTTATTGTAGCTGTGCCACAAAGCAAACATTAATAAAATAATAAGTATAAATATGAGATTAATACTAGAATGATGATTTGTAATCTAGTAAACATGAAACAGCATACAGTTGTGCTCATAAGTTTGCATACCCTGGCAGAAATTGTGAAACCGCCATAGACCTGTGGCTTTTTAAATTGCAATTAGTGTCTGTGTATAAATAGTCAATGAGTTTGTTAGCTCTCACGTGGATGCACTGAGCAGGCTAGATACTGAGCCATGGGGAGCAGAAAAGAACTGCCAAAAGACCTGCGTAACAAGGCAATGGAACTTTATAAAGATGGAAAAGGATATAAAAAGATATCCAAAGCCTTGCAAATGCCAGTCAGCACTGTTCAATCACTTATTTAGAAGTGGACAATTGGAGGATCTCTTGGTAACGAGCCAAGGTCAGGCAGACCAAGAAAGATTTCAGCCAAAACTGCCAGAAGAATTGTTCGGGATACAAAGAAAAATCCACAGGTAACCTCAGGAGAAATACAGGCTGCTCTGGAAAAAGACGGTGTGGTTGTTTCAAGGAGCACAATACGATGATACTTGAACAAAAATGAGCTGCATGGTCGAGTTGCCAGAAAGAAGCCATTACTGTGCCAATGCCACAAAAAAGCCTGGTTACAATTTGCCCGACAACACCTTGACACGCCTCACAGCTTCTGGCACACTGTAATTTGGAGTGACGAGACCAAAATAGAGCTCTATGGTCACAACCATAAGCGCTATGTTTGGAGAGGGGTCAACAAGGCCTATAGTGAACAGAATACCATCCACACTGTGAAGCATGGTGGTGGCTCACTGATGTTTTGGGGGTGTGTGAGCTCTAAAGGCACGGGGAATCTTGTGAACATTGATGGCAAGATGAATGCAGCATGTTATCAGAAAATACTGGCAGACAATTTGCATTCTTCTGAACGAAAGCTGAGCATGGGACGCTCTTAGACTTTCCAACACGACAATGACCCTAAGCACAAGGCCAAGTTGACCCTGCAGTGGTTACAGCAGAAAAAGGTGAAGGTTCTGGAGTGACCATCACAGTCTCCTGACCTTAATATCATTGAGCCACTCTGGGGAGATCACAAACATGCGGTTCATGCAAGACGACCAAAGACTTTGCATGACCTGGAGGCATTTTGCTAAGACTAATGCGCAGCTATACCACCTACAAGAATTGATAACTATTAATCATAGATAACTATTACAAAAGACTACGCTGTCATTGACGCTAAAGGGGGCAATACACAGTATTACGAACTAAATGTATGCCAACCTTTGAACAGGGGTCAGTTCATTTATTTTATTTTTTGCCCTGTTTTGTTTTATGATTGTGCCATTCTGTTATGACCTACAGTTGTATGTGAATCCCATAAGAAATAAAGTAAATGTGTTTTGCCTGCTCACTCATGTTTTCTTTACAAATGGTACATATATTACCAATTCTCCAAGGGTATGCACATTTTTGAGCACAACTGTAAGTATTTAGATTTAGGCAGCATCATTTAATATTAAATGGATCCATACTATCTTTAACATTATAAACAGTACTTTATTTTAACAGTTAGGATTACGTTTCTGAAATCAAGAACAGTTATTTATATGTGCCTTTTGCTAGTGATTTGCAGGATGCACATGGATACAAATGAAAGGGTATTGATTACAGGACTCCTCAATTTATTTTATAAAATGGACTACAACTTTATACATTCTCTCAATATAGCTTTTGGAATTACAAAACAACTGCGTCAATAACAACCCTTAAAAATGACCCACAATTTTTTTCAAGACAGTTTAAATAGCTACTAAAAGTAGTTGTTTTCAAGTTCCTTGACGTCAAAGGACTCACAAAACTATTTAAAATGCATGGGCTGGTATGTGTGAAAGAAATGAATGCACCTTTCAGAGGTGAGAACACAAGCCTATTTCATGGAAACTGGCCATTGTGATTGTTTCCAAGAAATCAATCAACCATTTTGGTAACACTTTACTTGAAGTGTAGTGTCATAACAATGTCATAAGATGTCATGTCAGCTGACATAACATGGTCACAACACTGTAATGACACATATTTTGAATATTATGACATGTATTGCATTTTTTATGACACCTATGCAAGTCTGTCAAAACATAACAAACCATTCTGTAACACCAGTCTTCTTATAAACAGTATTTTTATATTACATTTCATTATAAATGCTATATATATCAATATAATTATGCATGAAGTGATGTCAGATATTTACCTTCCCCAGTGCAAAGTTTCTCATGACTAGGATGCCAGCAGTAGATTTCAGGAGCAGGACTTGACATTCTCTTTGTTACTAATGACCAACATAATGGCATGTACAGCTAGACGATAGACCTATCTGGTTCCAATGATTATGGTCATAATGCTTCTTTTATATTGTCTTATACTGTATTGTGTCAGTTCAAGTAGTGACACAGGATGGTCATAATGCTACAGTATCATGACATTTTCATTAAATGTGTTTTGTCAGTTCAAGTAGTGACACAGGATGGTCATGGCACATTACTTTCTACAGTACATAAAATCAACACTAACATCAATTGCATGACTAGCATGGATTCCTTTTGTCTAAAGTTAAGGTATAACACACATATACAGCTCTGGAAAAAATTAAGAAACCACCCCTAATTTTTCTTAAATCAGCATCTCTACATCTCAACAGCCATTCCATTCCAGTGTCTGTTAAATTCCAACACAGGCACACCTCATTTTACTTAATGAGGTAATGATTAGGTGATTACCTGTACCAAATCTAATTTAACAAGGAAAAGTATAAAAACCACTGCTGTGGTCATCATTATCCTCTTGCAATAGGACCAGCTGGATGGCAAAAACAGTGCAAGTAGTACCTCAAAGGTCATTTGAATAAAAAAATTACTATTCCTCATGACAAAAGAGTTGAAAAGAAATGCTTTGAGTGAGGAAAAGAAGGGTTCAATTCTGGCTTTACTGGCAGAGGGATACAGTGAGCATCAGATTGCCTTCATCCTGAAAATTTCAAAGACGGCGGTTCATTAGAACAAGGTGAAGCAACAGACAGAGGGGACAACAAAGCTACAGACTGGCAGAGGGTGAAAACGACTGTCCACTGACCAAGATGACCATCAACTCATTCGAATGTCACTCAACAACCGTAGGATGACATCACACGACCTACAAAAAGAATGGCAAACAGCAGCTGGGGTGAAGCGCACGGCGAGGAAGGTTCGATACAGGCTCCTAGGGGCAAGGCTGAAGTCATGCAAAACTAGAAAAAAGCCCTTCATCAATGAGAAGCAAAGAAGAGCCAGGCTGAAGTTTGCAGAAGACCATAAGGATTGGACCGTAGAGGAATGGAGTAAGGTCAGCATCTCCGACAAATCAAATTTTCAGCTTTGCCCAACACCTGATCGTCTAATGGATAGACTGAGACCTGGAGAGGCCTACAAGCCACAGTGTCTCGCACCCACTGTGAAATTTGGTGGAGGATCGGTGATGATCTGGGGATGCTTCAGCAAGGCTGGAATCAGGCAGATTTGTCTTTGTGAAGGACGCATGAATCAAGCCAAGTACAAGGTTATCCTGGAAGAACACCTGCTTCCTTCTGCTCTGACAATGTTCCCCAACCCTGAGAATTGTTTTTTCCAGCAGGACAATGCTCCATACCACACAGCCAGGTCAATCAAGGTGTGGATGGAGGACCACCAGATCAAGACCCTGTCATAGCCAGCCCAATCTCCAGACCTGAACCCCATTGAAAACCTCTGGAATTTGATCAATAGGAAGATGGATGGTCACAAGTCAACAAACAAAGCCGAGCTACTTGAATTTTTGTGCCAGGAGTGGCATAAAGTCATCCAAGAGCAATGTGACAGACTGGTGGAGAGCATGCCAAGACGCATGAAAGCTGTGATTAAAAATCAGGGTTATTCCACCAAATATTGTTTTCTGAACTCTTTCTAAGTTAAAACATTAGTATTTTGTTGTTGAAAAATGAATATGAATTTGTTTTCTTTGCATTATTTGAGGTCTGAAAACAATGCATCTGTTTTTGGTTATTTTGACCAGTTGACCATTTTCTACAAATAAATCCTCTAAATGACAATATTTTTATTTGGAATTTGGGAGTAATGTTTATAGAATAAAACAAAAATGTTAATTTTACTCAAACACATACCTATGAATAGTGTAACCAGAGCAACTGATAATTTTGCAGTGGTCTCTTAATTTTTTCCGGAGCTGTATATACACTATCGTTCAAAAGTTTTCAAAATAAAATGGCCAGAAACGAACTTTCTTCTGAAACTTGTCAGTCTATTCTTGTTCTGAGAAATGAAGGCAAATTGCCAAGAAACTCGTACAATGCTGTGTACTACTCCCTTCACAGAACAGAGCAAACTTGCTCTAACCAGAATAGAAAGAGTTGGGAGGCCCAAGTGCACAACTGAGCAAGACGACAAACACATTAGTGTCAAGTTTGAAAAACAGACACCTCACAGGTGTCAGCTTCATTAATTAGTACCTCACAGCTGGCAGCTTCATTAATTAGTACCCGCTTAACACCAGTCTCAACATCAACAGTGAAGAGGTGACCCTGGAATACTGGCCTTCTAGGCAGAGTTGCAAAGAAAAAGCTGACTTATCTCAGACTGGCCAATAAAAAGAAATCATTAAGATGAGCAAAGGAACACAGACAAGACATTAAGATTTGAAAAAAGTGTTATGGACAGACAAATCTAAGTTTGAGGTGCTTGGATCACAAAAACATTCATGAGATGCAAACCAAATGAAAAGATGCTGGAGGAGTGCTTTAAGATATCTGTCAAGAATGGTGGAGGCAATGCGATGGTCTGGGTGGGTTAAAGTGGGAGATTTGTACAGGGTAAAAGGGATCTTGAAGAAGGAAGACTATCACTCCATTCTGCAATGCCATGCCAAACCCTGTGGGTGGCACTTGATTGGAGACAATTTCCTCCCACAATAGAACAATGACCCAAAGCACAACTCCAAACTATGCAAGAACTGTTTAGGGAAGAAGAAGTCAGCTGGTTTTCTGTCTATAATGGACTGGCCAGCACAGTCACCAGATCTAAAACCTATTGCTCTGTTGTGGGAGCAGAATGACCTGATGGTTCATAAGAAGTGCCCATCAAGGCAAACCAACCTGTAGGAGGTGCTTCAGGAAGCATGGGGTGACCAGATCCCTTCAGATTACCTCAACAAATTGACAACTTGAATGCCAAAGGTCAGCAAGGCTGAAACTGCTGCAAATGGAGGATTCTTTGACAAAAGCAAAGTTTAAAGGACAATTATTATTTTTAACAGTCTATTTTAATAGTCTATGATTATTTCCAATTAATTTTGCTATATTTCCTATTCCAATTAATTTCATGTATGTTTTCATGGAAAATGTCATTTATAAGTGACTCCAAACTTTAGTTTAACAGCTGTTTCCTCAACCGTCTATGGACAATGTAGCCCACCTACGAAAACAAACTAACAGACTTCAAAGGCGCGCTCCTTCCATTGTGCTGACAGACTTTGTGCCAACCATCATTACAACTTCATCGATACGTTTATATATGGACATCAAACTAAGCCCATCTTTGTCGCTCGGCCTGGATAGCTAGCTAACAAGAATGTAAACTGTTCGATAACTTATTTTTTAAATCTGCTAGCTGGTTAACTACCCAGCATGCACAATTATTAGGCAAATCGTATTCCTCAAGATTTATTTTATTGTTGAACAAACACAATCCTCTCACTCAATCCAAAATATCATTGAACCTCAAACCTGAATGTTTAACAAAGGAAAAAATTGTTTTGATCTTTCTCAGGGGAATACATAAATGTGCACAATTATTAGGCAACAATTAGTGTGCACAATTATTAGGCAACAAAATTACAAAAATAATTTCTCCAACTCACTTGTTTATTCTCAATTTTTAGAGTAAGTGCAACAAATAAGTAACACAAAATGAAAATTAAATAAAATTTCTGGCCTTTCAAAAATGTATAGCCACCCTTCTTTTCAATAACTGCCATGAGCCTTCCATCCATGCAGTCTGTCAGTTTCTTGATCTGGTCACGATCAACTTTCGCTGAAGCAGCAACCACAGCCTCCCAAATGCTGTTCAAAGAGGTGTTTTGTCTTCCCTGACAATAAATCTCACGGTTGAGAAGGGTCCACAAGTCCTCAATAGGATTTAAGTCAGGTAAGGAAGGGGGCCAGGTCATTATTCGGGCATCTTTGAGGGCCTTGCTTGCTAGCCAATCAGTGGAGTACTTGGATGCATGTGATGGAGCATTGTCCTGCATAAAGAACATGGCCTTCTTGAATGCTGAGGATTTCTTCCTGTACCACTGCTTGAAGAAAGTATCTTCTAGAAACTGGCAGTAGGTATGGGACTTGAGTTTCAGTCCATCTTCAACCCGAAAAGGTCCAACTACCTTATCCTTAATGATAGCAGCCCATACCAGTACCCCTCCTCCACCTTGCTGGCGCCTGACTCGAAGTGGTGTCCTGTGTCCATTAGTGATGGCCACAGGCCCATCCATCTGGTCCATCAAGAGTCACTCTCATTTCATCTTTCCATAAAACCTCTGAAAAATCTGTCTTGAGGTATTTCTTTGCCCAATCTATACGCTTCAACATGTGAATCTTATTCATTGGTGGTCTTCTTTCAGCCTTCTTGACCTTGGCCATGTCTCTGAGCACTTGACACCTTGTACTTCTGGACACTCCCAGGTAGGTTGCAGTTCTGGAATATGGTGGCACTGGAGGATAATGGGTTCCTGGTAGCGTCATGTTTAATTCTTCTGAAGTCTTTTGCAGTTAATTTGCGTCTTTTCTTCTCCATGCATTTTTTGCACCCCAGACTATTCGCAACAAAACGTTTGAGTGTCCGGTGGTCCTGCCTCAACAGTTTAGCTATTTCAAGAGTGTTGCATCCGTCTGAAAGGAATTTTACAATTTTTGACTTTTCAGTGTCAGTTAAATCTCTTTTTTGGCCCATTTTACCTGAGGTCATGAATCTGCCTAATAATTATGCACACCTTGATATAAGGTGTTATTCACTGTTGCCACACCCTCTCTCATTACACAAATACATGTCACCTGAAAATGATTCAATCCAATGAGCATTCAAGTTTATATGGTTTGGAGTTGGAAAATGTGCATAGAAATAATAATACGATCAGAATACTCACTTGCCTAATAATTGTGCATGCAGAGTACTTACAGTAGTAATGTTAGCTTGCAAATAGCTAAGTTAGCCAGCACGTACATTTGTTACGTTATGTTATTCGCTGGCTATATGTTAACATCTATGAATATCCAGAATATCCTAAAAGGGCAATACTGCTATCTACAGGTAAGCTAGATAATCATATCGGGGGAAAAATACCACAAGCTTATTTGCTTACTTTCATTTGCTTAACTGGACGAGCCATTTATCGTGGGGGTTAATCAGCATACTGACTGTACTGGACACCGGAGAAAATAAGCATTGTTACTCGGTGAGTGCATCTGAAAATGTGCTCTCACCTCACTTTGACATTCCGTCTGCGGGAACTCGTTCGCTTTCAAGTGATCCGAACATCCAAGTGCCCATGCAATTGTTTCTAGATACGAACATTACGAATTTCTGTTGCTACCAATATCTAATGGTTTTAAACTATTGTTTTGTTTTGTCTGGAAATATGCCTGCTTGTTTTCCTTCTAGTACGTCCTATAAGAAAGAAACGTCATGCAACCGTTTTAAACAGAGGAGCCTAGTCATTCTTTTATTGTTAATATCTGGTAACGTGCAACCTAATCCTGGCATGGTCTTGGCATCTTTCATTTAAATGTACATAGCCTGTTGTCCAAAATTGATGGAGTCAGGGCTTGGGCTAAATCAACGGATGCTGACAAAATTGTATTTTCTGAAATCTGGCTCGGCAAGTCTGTCATTGATAATGATATTTGTATAAATGGATACAATGTATATCGCACTGATAGAGTGAAGAAAGGTGGTGGTGTAGCAATTCACGTGAAGCATAAATTCCGGATAAAAGTTGATATGTCCCAAACTATTTGTAAACAATTGGAATTTCTGGCCTTGCATATTGAGATTTCAAATAGTTTCTCATGAACTGTCCTTGGCTGTTATAGACCCCCCTCTGCAGCTGGGGATGCATTCTCTTCTCTCATGCACCTCATGTCTAAACTTCACTATGGAGAAATTGTTTTTGTTGGTGATCTTAATTGGTGTTGGCTAAAGCCGGTGTCTGATGATTTTAAAATGTATTGTAACACTATGAATTTTACCCAGTTGATAAACACACCCACTCGCCCAAATCCTAAATGTCCAGAAAAATCTACTCTAATTGATATAATATTGACAAATGTGCCTCATAAATACTCTGCAATAGGTGTATTTTGTAATGATGTGACCATTGTGCTACTGTAGCTGTTAGAAATGCTAAGGTCCCAAAAATAAAACCGTGCTTAATTTCTTGAAGACATTTTTAAAATTTTACTGAGCAGGCCTATTTTTGTGATGTTTCATTTTGACTGGAGAAGGATTGAACTTATTCCTGATGTTGAAATTGCTTGGAAGTACTTTCACAACGGTTTAACTCAAATTATAAATAAACATGCCCCATTCCGCCTATTTAGAGTTAAAGGGCGTGATAATCCATGGTTTTCCACCAAGCTTTCTTCTATTATTCATGAGTGCAATCTAGTATGGGGCAAGGCAAGGAACTCAGATTCTGATGCTGACTGGCTTTTATTTAGGCAGCTGCGTAATAAATGTCCTTCGCTGCTCAGGAAGGCCAAATCTGAGTATTTTTTTAACGGTAACTACTGAAAACCTAAATTACCCTAAGAAGTTTTGGAAAACTATTAAGTCGATTTCTGCTAATAGCCATGCTAATGAACTGCCATCATGCATTATGAAGGACTCGATTACTGTGTATGACAAAACTCAAATGGTAAATTGTTTTAATGAACATTTTGTATCATCTGGTAAATTGTTTGATTCCATTACTGTTTCTAATCTACCTTGTTTTGAGGAATGTGGGGCAATAGCATTAAGATAACATGCAAGTCTGTTAGAAGCTAAGTAGAACTAAGAGATATTGTAACTGCATTAGAGGAGGGGATGACAGGATCCTTATCTCACTAGAATAGCTGGGAGCAAGAACAGACCCCTTTGGAATTCGGTAATGAACTGGCAGAATGCCAAATAAGGGAAAAGACGCTAAAGCTAGAAGTCGATTGGTTGGAATAACAACAGGGAAACCCGAAGACGGCAGATGCCATGAAAGATGTGTTAAACAACATATATCTCACTTATATATGGTAGGAACCGCGCCCTGAACCATAAAATTTAGGGTAGGGGGCTCATGCTATAAGAACTGTGTGTGCTGTG
>JACXGI010012716.1:0-22180 GCA_016801175.1 Esox masquinongy | reverse complement strand
GGGAGATTGTTGTCACATGTAGCACACAGCCAGTACTTGCCAGAAATTCCTGCAGTTCCTTTAATGTTGCTGTAGGCCTCTTGGAAGCCTCCCTGACCAGTTTTCTTCTCGTCTTTTCATAAATTTTGGAGGGACGTCCAGTTCTTGGTAATGTCTCTGTTGTGCCATATTTTCTCCACTTGATGATGACTGTCTTCACACTGTGTTCCATGGTATATCTAATGCTTTGGAAATTCTTTTGTACCCTTCTCCTGACTGATATCTTTCAACAATGAGATCCCTCTGATGCTTTGGAAGCTCCCTGCAGACCATGGCTTTTGCTCTGAGATGCAACTAAGAAAATGTCAGGAAAATCCTACTAGAACAGCTGAACTTTATTTGTGATTAATCAGAGTCACTTTAAATGATGGCAGGTGTGTAATGACTTCTATTTAACATGAGTTTGAATGTGATTGGTTAATTCTGAACACAGCCACATCCCCAGTTATAAGACCTGGTTGCACACTTATGCAACCAGGTTATTGTAAGGTTTTTATTTTTAATTTTCCCCCTCAAAGATTTCAGTTTGTTTTTCAATTGAATTGTTCACATTATAGGTAACATTAAAAGCGGAAAAAGTTCTGACATGATTTATCTTTGTCTCATTTTACATCACAAAAACCTGGCATTTTAACAGGGGTGTGTAGACTTTTATATCCACTGTATATTTCTGAGAGTGTTATTTCCCAAGTCCATCCATAATTTAATTCCAAAAACATATTTGTTCCAAGAAAATTATGTCTACTCATTGTGGCACAATATTGTGATATTTAAACAGGCTATTATGTGGTTACCATTGCATTTGGAGGATTTGTACTCAAATGGCATGATCAGGTTTTTGATTATGAAATTATGTAAATATTTAACTTTTTAGACCCTCACACATTAGCACACTTTTTTGTCCTTTTTTGTGATGCCTTTTACATGGAAATTCAAAACAAATTGTAATTTGTTGTGAATCTAAATTATTATCCATTAATTAGTCATACTTCTTAGCTTGTATATTTCTTTCAATTCCCCTCCCCTCAGATACACTAGATGATCAAAAGTATGTGGACACCCCTTCAAATGAGCAGATTTGTCTATTTTAGCCACACCCATTGCTGACAGACTCATTAAACAAAGCACACAGTTATGCAATCTCCATACACAAATATTGGCAGTGGAATGAGTCATAATGAATTGCTTAGTGACTGCCAATGTGGCACTGTCATCAGATGTAACCTTTTCAACAAGTCAGTTTGTCAAATTTCTGCCCTGCTAGTGCTGCCCAAGTCAACTGTAAGTGTTGTTATTTTGCAGTGGAAATGCCTAGTAGCAACAACGGCTCTGCCGCGAACTGGTAGGACACACAAGCTTACAGAATGGGACTGCTGAGTGTTGAAGTGCCTGGTGTGTAAAACCTGCCTTTCCTTCATTGTGACACTTACTACCGAGTTCCAAACCACCTCTGGAAACAACGTCAGCACAACAACTGTTCATCAGGAGCTTCATAGATGGGTTTCCTTCACCGATTAGCTGCACTCAAGCAGAAGATCACCCTGCATAATGCCCAGCATTAGCGAAAGCTCATCGCAATTGATCCCTGGAGCAGTGAAAACGTGTTCTCTAGACTGATGAATCATGCTTCACCATCTGGCAGACTGATGGACAAATTTGGCTTTGGCTGATGCCGGGAGAACTCTAACTGCCCGAATTTATAATGCCAACTGCAAAGTTCGATAGAGGAGGAATAATGGTCTGGGGCTGTTTTTCATGGTTTGGCCTAAGCCCCTTAATTCTAGTGAA
This sequence comes from Esox masquinongy, assembly GCA_016801175.1. Taxonomy (NCBI): domain Eukaryota; kingdom Metazoa; phylum Chordata; class Actinopteri; order Esociformes; family Esocidae; genus Esox; species Esox masquinongy. Next base: position 20,353 of record JACXGI010012716.1, on the reverse strand, counting down.
GGGAAATCTCACCACTGAAGCATGACATTCTAGACAATTCTGTGCTCCAACTTTGTGGCAACAGTTTGGGAATGGCACTTTCCTCTGTCAACATAACAAAGCCCCTGTGCACAAAGTGGGTTTCATATAGAAATGGTTTGGCAAAATCAGTATGGAAGAACTTGTATGGCCTGCAGTGAACCCTGACCTCAACCCCATCGAACACCTTCGGGATGAATAGGAACACCGACTGTGAGCCAGGCCTAATATCCCAACGTCAGTGCTCACTAATGCTCTAGTGGATGAATGGATGCAAATCCCCCTAGGATCATTCAACTTGTAGTGGAAGGAATTCCCTGAAGAGTGGAGGCTGTTATAGAAGCAAAGGGAGGATTAGCTCCATATTAATTGTCATGATTTTGGAAGATAAAGAAGGTGTCAACATACTTTTGGCCATGTACTGTATATTATGGACAAAAGAAATACAGGGGGGAATCTAAAGATTTATGGTAAAGTCTATGCGACCATCACACATAGAGCAGCTTTGGGAGAAACTGACAAACTAAAAAAAAGAGGCTTAGAGAAGAGTTCACAATTGTTCCACTCATTTATGTTCCATTTATGTATTTTTTTTTGATGAATGAATTCAAGTGCATGAGCTCTAAAGGGTATGTACTCTATGTAGAATGCTTTACATGTTATTTCATTTTTCAGCTTTTTTAACAGAAGATTATATAGCAGAATTAATACCAGAATGTTCTTCTATTGTTCAGTCCTTCCTTGATTCCTATGAGTTATACAATTTTACAGCACAGTATTGCTTAATTGCTTAATTCTTGTTTTTAGTATTTTATTTGCAGTATTTGACATTTTTCAATAGCCAAAATCTTTGTCATCTACAGTATCAACTTGTGTAGGTTACAGAATACACAAATGGAAAAGGACAAAAAGACCTTCATAAATGAGGCAGTGGTTGTAAAAAATAATAATAACCATCTCCGCAGTGAGGTGAATAATTAAGAAGTTTACATCAACTGGAGCTGTTATGAACCTGCTGGGAAAAAGACAGAAGTGTATTTTGCCCCCATGCACGGTGAACATGTGGGTGCTTGTTAAATGTCATTGGAACATTGATTGGAAATGGGTTCAATAGAAAAGACAAAAATATAGTATTTTTAGGCCACACACAATGGATTTTGGCATAAAAATAAGGACAGACATGCAGAAAATAGCTTAATCCCCAATGCGGTGGATATGTCATTCTTATGGGCTGTTTTGCTTTCAAAGGCCCTGGGAACCTAGTAGGTTAGATTTGTGTCATATTTTGTTCAAGCTGATAAACAACAATGTCATTTTTTCATGTCCTTTTTGCTCATGGAGGCCACTGTAGGAATGATAGTTCTCAATAGTTTGCAGCTGGATATTCTGCCTAAAGTATGTCATCTGAGGGATCTGTATACAAATACACGAGGCCAATTCTAAAATTATTTCCTCTAATTGGTTGTTAGACAAATCACATTCGATTCCTTTCATCAGATTTCCAAAAGACTTAATTGATGGGAAAGATATCCGAATTGGTCCTTTTATTAACCCAGCCACTGAATTCTGGGGACAAAATTGGATTTGATAATCAAATTCAAAAATAGTGTATGTGAAACATAATTAACAGAGTAGAATGATTTGCATTTGATGTCTTCCAATGTCTTCTAATTCTGGAATGTACTGATCCTGTTAGTCTACATAGTCTGATCTCACCGTGAGAATATTTCAATTTCAACTTCAATTCTACGTCACACTTCACTTTCAAACTGTATTTCTGTCCTTTTCAATGTGGTTGATGGTTTTAGCAGAACACAGGAATAACAATGGTCAAGAAAAAATATTTAGTATTAGCACCCAACATACAGTATTATCACGTTTGAAGACACAGACGCAGACAGTCCCATATAGCTGAGTTACAGGAAATAATTAGATAATTAGAAGGCCTGTTTTAACATAACACTGAGAAACACTATCGCCATGCTGTACTGAACTTGACAAAGGACAGCTTACTGGATGACAGAAAATAGACCTCACATGATTCGATGGCCAGTGTTAGGCCCTTTTATTGAAATGGAGCCCTATTCAGTTTTATGTAGGACATCTGCAACTCTACTCAAAACTCTATAAATAAGATGGAGTAGAGTTGAGTGTATTCATCCCACTCTTGGTTCTCTGTGGCAGAGATGGCCCAGAGCTGAATGGAATTTCAGAGGAGATGGGGCCAGCAAAAACAAAGAGTATGGCTCTCAGATTGACTACAGTCCCAAATCTATAACCCAGATAGACACATAGACAAGGCCAATAACAACTGAAGTGGCCTCTATTCCTGGTCCATGGTCAATGCTATTGGCTTGTAATTGGAAGGTTCCTGGTTCAAATCCTGACTGGGCCAATTGTCGCTGTGTCCCTGGGCAAAGTACTTTACCCTATGTTGTTCCTGGGAAAAATGTATATGTAGTCACTTTGGATAAAAGTGACTACTAAAATGTAAAAAATGCCATTTTGAGTAGCGGTTTGTCCTACGTGATAAGGTATACGCCTACTCCAGGTGTCCAAGATTTTTGTTGTCTAGGAAGTTCTTACTTTCAGGAGATGTACAGTTAGGTCTGGAAATATTTGGACACTGACACAATTTTTATAATTTTTGTCTCTGTACGCCACCACAATGGATTTGAAATGGATTTGAAACCAAGATGCAATTGAAGTGCAGACTTTCAGCTTTAATTCAAGGGGTTGAACAAAAATATTGTATGAAACGTTTAAAAATGTGTGTTGCAGAGCTCACCAGTGCGTTCTTATTTTCTCAAAATGTACCAAAGTGTTGATTTGGCTACTCCTAATGCTCCTGCTATGTCTCTGATGGATTTTTTTTTTGCAGCCTTAGGATGGCTTGTGTTACGAACCCTGTGGCTCTAACAGTCAGTTCTAACTAGTGTTTTTAGACAAAGTTTTCCTACGGGTTGTGTATGCCCAAGGGCGACTTGCTAAAAAAAACCTTTCCCCAGGGACACAGGACTAAACAGCACACAGCAAACAACTGACTAGACAACACCAAACAAAACACCACAGCAATACATACATGAAACAGGACAAAGTGAGATGTATGTGCTAAACTAAGTGATGAATGTATGAGCAAAGTGTCTGTCTATCAAAAAAGGTATGTATCTCAAGAGTGTCTATGTTCATGTGGTGTTAAGCAAAAGATTCTCTCTGGGAGAACCAACTGACTGGGTTTTTAAACCAGGGCTGTGTGATGCAATTGGGTAATGGAAAAAGGAACAGCTGGTGCAATTAGCAGGAGTGTCCACTGATTGGTCCACCTCAGCAGTCAGGCGATGCACTCATGACTGCCAGGTGGGAGACACCAACGAGCACAATCAGAAACATAAGGGACACCAGGGGAAACGGCAGGCTGGGGAAAAATACAAACGCACATACAGGGTACCTGCATGCGTAACAGCCTGTTTCACTTGCATTGAGAGCTCCCAAAATCATCTGACAGTTTTTCATGTTGTGGGTTCACAGCAACAGCTTCCAAATGCGAATGCCACACCTGGAATCAACTCCAGAGCTTTTACTTGGTTAATTGATGAAGAAATAAAGGAATAGCCCACACCTGTCCATGAAACAGCTTTTCAGTCAATTGTCCAACTACGTTTGGTCCCTTGAAAAAGAGGGGGCTACATATTAAAGAGCTGTAATTCCTAAACCCTTCCTCTAAATTGGATGTGAACACCCTCAAAATTAAAGCTGAGAGACTGCACTTTAAGCCCATATTCATTATTTAACTGTGACGTGAATATATTTTGGTAAATATAACAAAACTTGTGTCAGTGTCCAATTATTTCCGGACCTAACTGTAGTTCAACATACGTGATAACAAACATCACAATGTATTACATTGTGAATATCATTTTATGTGATCTAGGTTGTGATGGGTCAAGAGTACTTTTACATTAAATTGTAAGATAATATAACAACAAGCCCAATCAACATGCTTTACACAAGCCAGGGCACATATGATAATGTCCTCCAGGCTATAACATCAGGTGTTCCCAGCAGCCTCAGGGCCCCACTACACAGTTTCACATGTCCCAGGAGCCAGCTCAAAGACAGGACAGCTCAACAACACATTCATTGGCAGGGGAAGCAGCCACAGTCTCTGCCAGGTAATATTAGTCCAACGGTACATAGGTGGGCTAGTCAGTGATGTCGGACAAAGCGTGAGCATGACTGGCAGTCCGTAGTGTTTTTGTCTTTGGGGGCAGGAAAATAACACAGAAGACAACAGGAAGCTGTTGACCTGAGAGTAGGTGTCATTAAAGGACAGATGGTGATTGATATTCTCTACTCCATAACAATATAAATGGGTTATACACATGTGGGTTAACACACACACAAACACACTTTGCATTCTTTATTTTGTGTTGAGGAATTGACCTCCCAGTGTTTGACATTCCTTCCTTTTCTGGGCCTGTTTGTTAATTTGGGTAAATATTTTTATTGGTTGGTGAATTAGCATGGCTTTACAGTTTTGTGACACCTAGATGGAACGCCTGTTGAGAAGATCACATAGACTTTCCATGTGAGCTGTGGTCCACGCTGAGGAACAGTAGGGCGTCATGGTTAACCGACTGGTTTGATGGAGGACTCACTATGGCCCATTACTCATACACTGCCAATAGCAGGAACAACTCCTAGTGCTTGCTTCTAGCAGGTTATGAGTGATGGCCTCAGCCAATGAGGAGCGAGAAGAAGGGAGGGTTGTTACAGAGGGAAGTGCTGGGAGATAGCAATGCTTATTCCCACACAGCACTTACATGACACTTTATCTATGAAAGCAGAGATGAAAAGAGAAAATGAGGAAACCCAGATGTTGAATAATACAGAGTAGACACACTGTGATAGTTTTGGCCTGTCCTCCACAACATAGGCAATGTCAAGATTTATGATATCCCTCGGCTGGGTTAATGCAATGTACTCACAGTATGCTCTTTCTCCCTGCCATCACTTTTTCCATAAGCTGTCCAAACCGCCCCCATAATCTAAACTCACACAGGCGAGTGGAAGTTAATATTTGTCTTGGCTTCAAATACGTCAGGCAGATTAGACATGCGTAAGAATAACAAGGCATGTCAAATTTCTGCAGAGGAAAAATTTTAATATTGAAATATTCTTTCCATTTCAATATTAAAATTTTGAAATAGAAATTAAATAGAAATAGATATTCTATAGATATTCTAAATGATGTAACTTTGAACAATTTCAAAGTTTAAAAAGTACCTCCACCCACAAAAAAAAACCCAGAATTCAGAAATTTGTAATGTATTTACTGTTAATTTTATCTAAATGCTTATAAAAGACAGAAAGATGAAATGTACATTAAAGAAATTATACCTAGTGGCTGTATTTAGTTTAGCCCACATTTAAATATAATTTTTTCACTGGGTGGGCAGTAATTTTGTCCCACTTCTGGCAGGACTGTAGATAGGTGATTGGGGTAAACTGTTGGAGACATTCTTTACATTGTCAGCTGCACTAGCAGGTCTATGCACTAGCATTGTCAGCTGCACTAGCGGGTCAAAGGTCACATACACATCTGCACACCAATATTCCCACACACAAATGTCCCAGTTTCCCTGTCACCACAACTCTGACATTAGTGAAATATTTTGGTTTTCCACAAGAATGATGAGTAAGACATAGGCTGCATTTACTGTTTGCCCCAGAATGTTCCGGTCTCTTACAGTAGGGAAACAGTTGTTTTTTATGCCTTCACAATCCACATGACGCAAATAAAAGAACTTTCAGTGGTGAGTAAAACCTAGTAACAGATGTCAAAATGATTTATTTCTATATTTTCAGGAAACAGACCATTAGTAAATAATCAAATATATAACTCAATGAGCCAAATCTGATGTTGTGCTTCGAGCTTGTTCGGCTTCCTCTCCCAACATGTGTTCTAAATATGCCTCTTAATACTTTTTCGGTGGGTTCATAACAGTGCTGTTACTGCCAATGGAGCGCAGCCTAAAGATGGGCAATGGTTTGTAAGCAAAACTCAGGAAAAGGCAAATAAAGCTGATGACTCATTTGTATTGAAATACTCCATTTATCGCTGTATTCTCTATACACAACCCACTGTTCTTTCATATATAAAGCAGGGATGGGCCACTGGTGGCCCTCGGGGGCCTAGTGGAAGAGTAGTAGAATGCAATTTAGAAAAAGTACAATTTACTGTAACTTAAGTGGTTCCAAAATAATACGCTAAAGTAGCCAATACTTTTTTGGCTATGGTTTAGATAGTGATTTTCATATTTAGTTATCATATCTAAACTACATACATTTATTAACCCATTGCAAAATGTAGAATATGTATTTGTTTTTTTGCCTCTAACATAGTTTACAATACAATTTTGAAAAAATAGATGTGGATATGTCCCAACGAATCCCCTGATGATGAATTCAGTTTTTTTTATATAATCCCCACCATCATCAGATTTATTCATTCCTGGTCTACGCTATGTGGTATATGCAGTTAGGAGAAAATGTGTCAGTGGAAAGTTACCAACAAAGGTTTAACTACAATGGAACATGAGGAACGAGAGGGAACTCCAGCCACCATTCTTAGTTTTATATCAAAATGGAGTAGGTATGTTTGCACTAACAGCTGTCCTCTTATAACAGGCTATATAGTAGGCTTGACAATATGAAACATATCCACCCACTGAAATCATCTGACAGTTGTACAAAAGTTATCCACTTGTAAAACACCTATGGGTAGGATAAAATGCATGGGAACAGAACAGTCTCCATTCAAGTCAAGTTCTATTAACCATATTTCCACATGATTTAATCCTTTTTGATTGGTAAAATCCAATAATTCAACTTTTGAGAAGATAACACCCAGAGATTCTCAACATTAGGTATCATCACATTCTCAGCTCCTTTTTTTATCTAGATTCAGAACAGAACAAAGCTGGCATGTAGACTACTAATATTAGCTTCCTACAGAATATGTTGTTAAAACTCTGTCAAGAAAGTAACCTAATGAGATGTGAGTTGTTCCCAGTCAGTTCCAGGGAGAGTTCTTCCTTGTTCCCTGTGTTGTCCCTGCCAAACATCTGAGGCCAGCCACAGGTCAGCCCCACTCTTTGATTTATGTGCTTCTTTATCAGATATAATGAGACGTTTCACAATTAGCTTATAGACACTATCAGAAGCAAGCCAGTGCTCTGGTTAGTCCTGACCCACACAAACCCAGCTGGTTTTTAACGACGGGTAAATCCGGGTTTTCTGTTTAATGGGCGGATATCACGGCTTGGGATTACGTAGGCTGCCGCGGCTCATTACGTCCTCTCAGGAGAAGGCCTTCACCACGGAACAGGAATGCACCAGCTCCATTCACAATGTCTCCACAGCACTTTGACTTTTTAGAGGGATGGTAAATCACCTTTCTAAACTGCAAGACGTTGACTGTAGGTGTCAACATTGTTCATGGAAATCTAGACTGAGCCCACTGAGCTTGGTGCCTTAGTCCAAACTCAAGCTATCAGCATCTTAATTAGCACAAAATAACCCAACTGGGGAAGTGATGCCTTATAAATCCCATTATGTAAATGTTCATTCTGCCCTGCCATTTAAACCCGCTCAACCTGCTGATCTGCTCTGCTACAGAAAGGTAGCCTGCCTTTCTGAGTGCATGATTGACAGGATGTGATTGAACACTTCAATCTCTCTCATTCATCAGTGGTAGAGGCAGAATATCCCTGACTGTTTACCCTGACAGTTTCAAATACAGGGTTAAACTGTAATCCAGAGCCACTCTATTCAGCCTGCCTGTTTATTAGCAGGTCATAGAGCAGGATTCTTTTGCTTGAATCATTGGTTCTACAGGCTCAAGAGTAGCAGGTGGGAAGAAATGCTTACCGTGAAGTGTGAAGTAGAGGAATGACTCACAGATGTTTTTTATGTGATCCATTCATCTATAAATTACATGAACTAAAGCAGGAATCATTTCAGAGTGGCTGCGGATCTAACTTTTTCCGGATCTTTAGACTTACGGCTCAAGAGATCCAGAGCTTCTTACAGCGAGACAGCCGACCTTAGTTTATCTCATGTGACCTATACATTTACAGCAGGGTTGGGCCACTTTCTTTTATGTACCCCTTATTTTACCAGGTAAGTTAAGTGAAAACACATTTTTGAAACTTTTTCAAACTTTACTCACTGTTTGATGGCTCCTCACCCTGAAAGTTGTCTATGGGCCAAGAGAAACAGTAACCCTTTCAACAGCCATAGCAAACTTCTTTAATTCATTTTTAGGGTAAAAAACCATTTAACATTAAGAACACAGTCTGTGCTCTAAATTCCAAAATGGGTAACCATCCTCATAAAAGCTGCTGTCTACATAATTAAATGGCTGCTGGGCATAGCTTCACCGTCTAACCACTATACGAGTCTGATGGTTTTTAATCTTATAATTAGTGCCGTGGTACCTTTAATGACCACACAGAGTCAGGACCCCCTTTAAACATCCACCTGAAAAACACACCAACACCACTTCCAGCAACAATAAGTCTTTTATCAATGAACGGACTAGGAAAAACTATGTGTAAGACACCAGTGATATGCATGGGGCTATGCTATTGTCTAACGGTACCATTAAGCATTAAGATTTTATATTCAATTCTTCGATATAGAATTATATGATCTTGCACATGATGTAATCTTCATTAAACAAGCACAATTTGCCAGGTTGGCCTGTTGTCAGCAGGCCACCCTGCTGACAATCCCAGTTGAGCAGAGACTGCGCGTAACGTAGACAGTTTACGCAACATGATTTGCACATTTGCAGGAGCTTCTGGAAGGTCTGGGCCAATCTGCAACTTGTCTTAAAAATAATAGGCATATGCCAGTAAACCTTCAAGAGAGAAATAATGATGTTTGAGGTGAACTTTTCTTGGAGCCTGAACACTTTCTGAGAAAGTATTGTGAAGAATTATGCTTGCAAAAGCATTTATTAACATTGCATGAATCAAGAGGTATTTGCAGAAACTTGAGCCGACACCTTATTATTGGCCTTTGTCCGGATAACTTTTCATAAGATACATAAGGTCATCTAGATAAATTGCCAGAAAGCGTTGCATTTGTATGACACGATTGCTGCAGCAATAACATCTGAAATGATTACACTTGTGCTATAAGACACAAACCTTTCCCCGGTTAATCACTTCAATTCAATTTTATACAGCAAAATATTCTAAAGGCTTGAGTATCTTTCAATACATTTTGCAAAATATATTGTACTGTAGAAAGGCACTTTCTTTCTCTCTCTCTCTCTCTCTCTCTCTCTCTCTCTCTCCCTCCTCTCTTTCACCTTCCTCTTCGTCTTCTTTCTCACATTTCCAGGATATTGGATGTGTTCATATAAGTCAAAGGCACTGACCTATAAGTTGATATAAGGCATTCAAGGCAAAAAAGGTTGGTGGTAAAGCTTTAATGGGTACAGCTGGTTAGATACAGACAGACACAGTCAGACAGACAGACAGACAAAAAGAAGAACAGTCAGTCAGACAGACACAAACAATCTGACAGGCATAGAGACACAGTATTTTTTATGGCGGAAGAGAACATGTGGGAGGGTCAGGGCAAGGAAGATGGAGAGATAGGGTGAATGAGGGAGGAGATATAGATGAAAGAGAAGGAGGGACAAAGAGGGAGTCAGAGGGAGGCAAAGAATGAAAGGAGGTAGAGAGAGTGTAATGGAGAGTAAGGTGGATGAAAGAATAGACACTCTAGGCATCAATAGTTTGAGGCTAATCAACCCCCGATTAAATGCGATGTATTCACTTAAGCATGATGTCTTGTGACACATTACTTGTTCCAAATCGTACCAGGTCGATGCTTTTTTCGGGCTGTTAAAAAATTCGATGCCATATATTTTCAGTACAGTGGGTCTCTCAAAAATGCATTTCAGTGAATAGCCAAACACTGACTTAGTCTTGCATGTTAATTTGCCAGACTGTCATTTCATGTCCATGAATGGATTACAAATTAGTAGCAATGGGAGAAACGTGCTGCAACACTAAATGCTGGGAGTACTAGAATGCAGGGTTTTGATTTGATTAATTAACAGATGAATTTCAGAACCCTCTCTGGACCACGTGCATTCCTTTTCCCCGTTCCGCAAGGTAGTTCATTTTCTCCAAATACATAATTCAGAGCTTCATTCTTTGTTAGATGAATGCGATGTCCAAGCAAATATGGTTTTCTCTGATTTAATGTCAGGGACACTAAAGTCACACAAATGTGGTTACTATACATGCATATCACTATTGATTTTGTATTTATCCTATTTAACAACAGAGATCACAGAAATTATCTCTTTTTCGACTTAGCCATTGCCAGGAAAGCAAAGTAGAACACAGCATAAAACAACATCAGAACACAACATGTCTAGCTAATAGGGTGCAAGTGCGTGTGAATGTTTAAAAAAGCAGGTTTTAAAAACACGCTGGTCAAATTTAAGGTGTCATAAAAAGGCACCACCCTACCCCACATTTCAATTATTTTGCCATTACCTCTAGTACTGGGAAATAAATTGAGATGTGGCAAAAAGACGACTAGCAAATGAAAAGAAACTAACAACCCACCTTCCCAGTAATGTCTCAGTACATTTCCTCTCTAATATGTTCGGGAGCAACATACAGAGAAACATTGTAGTTGATGGATATCTAGTGGTTCCTCTGCCTCTCATGTAATGAGTCCCTGAACATACTGTGTCCTTCAGTGACTCATATGCTCCTTTTTTCATGTTACCAGTGGTTTCAAGCCAACATAAAACACACGTTAAGAACAGCCTTCCATTATTGGACACTCACACACAACCAATATTTGGTCATCAGTCACTGGATTGGTTGCATGTTGCCTGTTGCATTTTGTTTGCTAATCAGGATTTAGTTTGCCTTAGATAAACCGTAACCCCATCCTTAGTGGAGTAAGCAACTAATTACATCATTCAGCTACTAAGTCTGTTTCAATATGAACAGGAAATTAAAGAGCTGCATGTGCCCTCCATATGACTAAAGACGGCTAAGATAACTGACAGTATTACAAGCCTAACCAGTTTCCTGTTTCCATAAGAGGTATGTGTATGCATTAGAAATGGCAGGGTCTCAGGCTGGACTCTATACTGAAGGGGAGCCAACATTCTGCTCCATTTTTTTGTAGGCATGGCTCAAACTGTAACATATGATCTACCAGAAACAGAGTCCCACTTATATTACGGCGGATCTTACCAGGCAGGATAGCACTACAGTTCTCCTTAATGTCAGTCAAACATAATGTTCTGTTTGGATCGATCCTTGCTCCTCTAAACATGGCCCTTAGAGTTGTTTCATGTGTTGTAATAATCAAATTTTTTTACATATTCTTCTTTCACATGAGACTTCATCCACCATTTTCTCACCCATAGGATACCCTACCAGCAACTGTTCATAGTCCCTGCTGGCCCATCACAACTGCAGAGATATATACAGATTCCTTTGTGCTGTCTTATTTCTGGGATACAGTATGCATGCAGAAATGTATTCGCCCTAGTCCTGGGGGGGATCAGTAATCGTCTGGAATAACTTCGTCTGGAATAATTAATGAACCAGATGGAATTTCCACAGAAACACCTGGGATGTCCTGGCATTTACAGCCCCCAAATTAATTTCACTTATGTACTTTTTCAAAGTGTGTTAGGCCTTACATCACAGTGTCTTGTTCTGGTACACTGGCTGGATGGAAGCTGAAAGAAAAATCCCTTTACCAACTTAATACTGTAGGTCTGATCCGGCTGCCCTCGTTGTGTCTGGGTCTGTTTGAGGGCGTTTTAGTTCCATGTAATCCTGCTGAAAGACATAACTGTCTGGGATGACTTCCAGGGAACCATAGAGGTAGAAAAATGTAAACAGCCAAATTCCATGTGTTGGGTGCTTATAACTTAACATGCAGCTCAAGCCCTGCAGTTGGGAGTAGCAGAGGCTGGCCCAGTGCACACGGGAAATTGTGGTAGCTGGGCAAATACAGCAACATGACAGGATGAGGCTGGAATACAGGTGGATTTAGGGCTTCTACTCACATTCATTATTTTGTCTCCTGTAAATGAACAATTACTGTTAAGTCTACACAACTGGTTGATTCCATTGGTGTATACCTACGGGAATGCACATTATTTTGCTACAGTTTACCATTACGGGCATCCAGTTAATTTAATTCAGTGAACGTTGTTGAAAGCAAAGTTAAGGTATTTATTTTATGTACTTTCTAGAATATAGGAAACCAATAATTGGCCTTCATTTTGTGAGGACTGACCCAATGTGCATGTCACAGGCCGTCATATTGCTTGGATACAGGGGCAGCGAGCTACTTGAGGAAACAACCTCAGTATGGGTGGTTAATAAAAACCATTACAGAACAGAGAATATTGTAGATCAAATGATCGGATGGAGCTCCAAACCACAGCACTGAGGTTAGCTTCTTCACTGTGAACTCCAGGGAGCTCTGCTGCATGTTCCACCACCCATGGTGATTTGACAGCCTCTGGCAGATCACTGTGGGACAGTTTAGGAGGACACCATGGGAGAGGCACTGTGTCAGCCAAAGGGGTTTCAGGAGGAAATGGAGAGGGAGCTTGATTATACGATGAGAACATCATCCTGGCTTCTTCTCATAATATAATTACATTTGTCCTTTGATATGCATCTCAGTCTGGGTCACCCAGTACCGTCAACTTGATTTGTTTAATTCCAGCCCTCCTACAGATGGCCTTAAATAGGCTATGTCTCGAAAGGAACAGAGGGGGGGAAGGGGATGACTTGCTTAGCGTTTCAGTGATTGGGTTGTGCCGTAGATTCTGACTAGAATTAATATTGTAACCACAGCAACAGGATAAAAAGTTGACTTACCTAAAGGTGAGTTGTTGTGCACTTGAGCAAGGCACTTAACCCTAATTGCTCCTGTGAGTTGCTCTGGATAAGAGCATTTGCTAAATGACAGAAAATATTTATAATGAATGAATACTGTATAATCTGAGGTTATTATGGAGTAATCAGAGGAATCCTCCCCACTAAGGATAATAGCTCGGTCAGAGCATCATGTTTTTACCATAGCCAGCTTTTGGTTACTGATCAGATGCTCTGATGTATTGAGTATGTTCATCACCAAACATAAAGATTTTTATTCAGTACTGGTTTTACAGGCCGTGTCCCACTGCAGTGGTCATGGACATTGTGACTCACTGCTAGTGCCAACTGTAGCGTGGAGCGTTGTCAGCTCTGAGCCAATTAGAAAACGGGACAAAAAACGGTAGTAAAGGTTGAAGAGGGCAAGAAAGGGGGTACACTTGTTTCTTTTTTGTAAGAGAGCTGGGCTCTCTACGACATTCCATGTGACCAATCCAGCGTTCGGTGCAGAGGACTGCTGTGTGAACACGACAAGCACTAATCGGGACTCGACTGATAGAGGTGCTAAATGCTCTCGGCTTCTGAGCACCATGAGCGCCTAACAAGCACATGTATGTACCAAAGTATTATCCTTGATAGGGAGCCATGGCCCCAAACCCCTCATGGCCTCACCCCATCATTTAACCCTGTCCCCAGGTGACATCAACAGGGCTCGTCATATATCAGCCCACACAAATACAACTAATATTTGGACCCTGTGTATCGCTGTAATCATATGCCAGTATTTCATATTATTTAACACTCCATGTTCCTGTCCTGGCGCCGACCCTTCCCTTAGAATTAAAAGAGGAAATTGCCTAATATGCAGTGTGGACCATGATAAAACCCAATTTTCCCTGTACACTTTGAGGATTTTATTTATTTGAATTTGTTTATTTTAACCTTGTTTTTTTTATTCCTGATTAAGCCCCTAGTTTATTGCAGCAACTCCCAGGAGCTGTCCTCCGAGAGACTTCAGAGGAGCACATCCAGTATCCTTCTGGTCCTTGTAACGCTGCTTGCCCAACCAGACAGTGTACCCCAGAATCATCTCCCTCCTCTCGAATTCTCCGGCATTCTCTGGCCAACAACGTTCATCGAGCTTACAGGCGCCCAAGCCACCACAGCTCGTCATTTTAGTGCGAGGAGGCAAAGAAAAACATTTTATTACTAACCTGAGAAATCTTTTTATTTTTATTGATTTCACTATTATTTCACGAGATAAGCTGAATGAGAAACACACCTCATTTGCAATGAGGATTGGCCAAAGGCATAACAGCGCAAATTGACATGAAGTTACACAGAATACTCAAAATAAACTAAATACTGTGGGGAAAAGTAAAGAGGTCAGATCAGTAAATTACACCAATAAATTACACCATGTGATACTATGTAGCGAAATGTCATTTAAAGGAGTAAGGAATGATGAGACTGTCAAGTAACCTGGATGGTGCTGGCCAATTGCACAAATCCACCATCAGGATTTTATAGCTGGCCTTTCATTAATACAGCTAACTGGAAGGAAGTGACTTTATAGCTGCGCCATTTAAGGGCCCTATTTATGTCTTTTAAGGGTACCTTTGAGCAGGGTATGGGGATGTGGTCCTTTGAGAATGAGTGATGGATAGTGTTGGTCTAACTGTCTTAAAGATAATTAATGTGATCTCTCTGCATACAACTAATCAATCCCCAGAACTCTAAATCATCTGCCCTGTCTGGGGCCCTGACTGATGGTGTCACCTGTAATTGGATTCAGTCTGTATAACAAAAGGAACTATCTCTAAAGAAAGAGACAATTATATAAAATAGCAATGCATTTTGCATTCAGATTTAGCCCAAGGCAGTCCTCCATTTCATACTTTAAATGAAAAAAAACTGTTAAATACAACAACATATTTACAACATATAGAATTTCAACTTAAGTTATATATCAAGGTCGATTCATCTCCAAAAACATATTGTCCTATGAAATCATACAGTTTACTGACGAGGTTGTGTTTTAATTGCAAAGGTCCTCAAAAGTGGATGGATTTACAGAGCCATGGAAAATGTTGTTTGAAGTATACAATAAAATGTTGGTTGAAGAATACAATAAAATATTGCTTGAAGTATACAATAAAATGTTGCTTGAAGTATACAATAAAATGTTGGTTGAAGTATACAATAAAATGTTGGTTAAAGTATACAATAAAATGTTGGTTGAAATATACAATAAAATGTTGGTTGAAGTATACAATAAAATGTTGCTTGAAGTATACAATAAAATGTTCGTTGAAGAATACAATAAAATGTTGTTTGAAGTATACAATAAAATGTTGGTTGAAGAATACAATAAAATGTTGCTTGAAGTATACAATAAAATGTTGGTTGAAGTATACAATAAAATGATGGTTGAAGTATACAATAAAATGTTGGTTAAAGTATACAATAAAATGTTAGTTGAAGTATACAATAAAATGTTGGTTGAAATATACAATAAAATGTTTGTTGAAGTATACAATAAAATGTTTGTATTGGAAGTATGAAAATTGCAGGAACCCCCAAAGGACCATGGTTGTACAGGACAAACATGAATACTGGTAATCGTTTTCAGAAAACGGCCTGGAGCTCAGTTGAACCCTGTTTGAGATTAAATCTGGCTCTCGTGACCGCCCCTGTCAGGGGAAAAATGAAAGACGGGAAAAAAAACGATTGTAAGTGACAGACTAATTAGGACCTTCCTGTGAGGAGCTATGTTTTCATATTTACTCCAAAGCGACAAAGGCCAAACACCAGGCTAACCCTAACAACTCACATTACACACACACACACACACACACACACACACACACACACACACACACACACACACACCAATCAAGAGAATTCCCTGAGAAAATACCCAAAATATCCACAACAAAAAAAGGATTACAGAGCATCAGCTTCATCAAGACTGTCACGACTTCCTGCACTGTGTAGGTAGCAAGAGTACTTAGGCACTAGGGGTATTTGGGATCATTTTAATTGACAAAGAATGCCGCCCTCTCTTGGCTGAGTGAAACATTGCATTCTTGGGTGTCGGTCTTGCTGTGACACCGTAATATTAGTCTGCAACTCATATTAGAACAAAGATGGTGGCAAGATGACTCCAATACAGCCAAAATACATGTAGACTTTACATTGCAACAAATCAGCCTAAAAAGCAAACTAAATAGCAGTTCTTGTGTTTACTAAGCGAACATCTGTCCAGGGAGGCAAGAGGAGGCATGAGTACATTAGAGTCGTAACAATATGAAATATAGGCTGTTTAACTTAACATGTTGCTTTTCCATGAATCATAGGCCATCCATTTCCTGTACTGTAGTTCTTGAGCAATCTCTCCCCAAGGATAATTACAGTCTCCATGGCTTAGCTTTTCTCCTGCGATTTCCTGCCCCATGAAATTAGTCCTCACTAAGACCATTTATCACTCCATTACCACAATGATGTTCCTCTAAATATAGGCTGCTCAGATCTGCCAGCCAACAATACCAGCAATCCCAGACGGTCATAGTTGCCTGATTATAGCATTTCAAATGACCTTCTGCATGTATGAAAAAAACTACTCCATCAGCGTGTGAGCTCCTAAACTCAGTGTTGGATTTGATTGATGGTGCTGAGGTGCATTAGGGTCTCTGTTAGCAAATAGATTCCAAGAACTCTGTTCGATTAAGCCCAACATGCACCTATTCATATTGCAGAGCAAGCCATGTTGTTGATCAATACTGTAGCTGTCATGTGGATTGAACAAGTCCAGAAACAGTCAAACACAAGCATATACTTCACCACCTGTGAATCACTGTAATGAAAGAAGTACTTTTAGATTTATGTTAGCCCTACAATATCTAGAAGCCTGGAGGTATGTTTTTACAAACATCTCCTGAATTTCCTCTTTGGTGGACGGTTAGAGAATTAATTTTTCTGGTGCTTAAATGACACAATGCAGTGTTAAACAAGGGTTCTCACACAGCTTTCCTTTCAGGATATATTCATCCTGCATAGTCATTAAAATGTAGTTGCACAAGTATTCATGCCTATTCAAAACACCCGTCCATACTTAAAAAATAAATATGTCTATTGCATGTTTGACTTTTCTAGTCTCTGAGGAAATTAGGGTAAAATGTTCAGCCTCTAACTTGTGTTTATTTGACAATGTATCACTCTGTGTAAACCATGACATGACCTGTGAACACACTTTTTACCTGTAATCCTAACAATGTTCATACTTTAACACTCAATCCTTATCTGGAAATTGTAATTTCAAGGTATGTGTTTCATTTTCATTTAATCATTGGTAAAGCAAACTAATGTTGTCATCTGCTGTTTGGGAACAGCATGGAAAGTGTTTATATTTGAAATACCAAAAAGAGGAAATCAGGAAAATGACTTTGACCTTTGAACTAAAGTTTTAATTAAGTGAAGTACAAGGTCTCACAAAAGGTCATGACGGGGGACCCCTCACATTTCTAGGACATTGATTTCTGGGGGGTGGTACTCTCATAGGAATAGTAAAAAAAAATAAGTAAAGTAATTTGAATCATTGATAGATTTTACTTTATGTATTCTGAATATACACTATATAGCCAAATGTACGTGGACACCCAACCATCACACCTATATGAGCTTGTTAGACATCCCATTTCAAAACCATGGACATTGATATGGAGTTGGCCCCCCTTTACATCTATACCAGCCACCATTCTTCTGGGAAGGCTTTCCACAAGATTTTGGCGTGTCATTATCCCTCCTCCCCTAAACGTTACAGTAGGCACTATGCATTCTGGTAGGTAGCGTTCTCCTGGCATCTGCCACACCCAGATTCGTCCGATAGACTGCCAGATAGTGAAATGGGATTCATCGCTCCCATTTCACTACCATTCCAGAGAACACGTTTCCACTGTTCTAGAGTCCAGTGTGGGTGTGCTTTACACCACTCCAGTCAACGCTTGGCATTACGCATGTTGATGTGAGGTTTGCGTACAGCTGCTCGGCCATGGAAACCCATTTCGTGAAGCTCCCGACATCCAGTTCTCGTGCTGATGTTGCTCCCAGAGGCAGCTTGGAAATCTGTGTTGAGTGATGCAAAAGATGACAGGCGATTTTTATGCACCATGTGCTTCAGCACTCGGCGGCCCTGCTTTGTGAATATGCGTGGTCTGCCACTTTGTGGTTGGGCTGTTGTTGCTCCTAGATGCCTCCACTTCAAAATTATAGCACTTACAGTTGACCAGGATAGATCTAGTAGGGCAGAAATTTGACTGACTTGAGGCAAAAGTGGCATCCTATGACAGTGCCACGTTTGAAGTCTTTATTAGTAAGGGTTATTAGTAAGGGTGTCCACATACTTTTGGCCTTATAGTGTACATTTCCCTATAGGTCTATAAGTATTCATGAGTTATCATTTAACAGGTAATAAGATCATGTAACACTAATCTTTTTTAAAATCATGTTTTTTGGTGTCCAATATGCCCCCCTTCTTACAAAAGCCTAATCTAGGCGTATGTCATTTCACTTAGTATACCTCGATTGTTTTGATCATGTCCTGTCTGTTACTTACATTATTAGAGACCAATTTCTGATTCCTGATCAAGGTTGTTCCCTATTCTGTTAATTCATTATCCAGCCGTAAGTTATGAATGTGTGCTAAACTAGGCTACTTCGATTGAAATGAGCAAGGGTGTAGTCTGGGTATAATGTTATTTATAGTTTGAACATTTTTGCTGGATTACATTTATCTCATTGAATTAGGTAAATGTGTGATTGCCGGTTTCACTGATTCATTAAAACAGTGAAACCGGCCTTCACTCCTTTTGTAACAAAGATTAAACTTTTTGGTCAAGAGTATAAAAAGCCCCCTGTTGCTATGACACTTGGAGCAGCCCATCCTGCAGTCACTGTGTCTTCTGATTCTGACTGGTAATCGACTTGCTCCTGTGCAACCGAATAAATCGTCACCAAATATTTGCTATTTACTTTTGAAGACTTATTTTTTTAAATTGTTTTTCTTAGAGGAATTTGTTGAGTTTCAACAATCTTTTTAATTCAAATGCATTTTTCTTCAACTTGATATTTACCAGCTTTTTCTCACATCATAATTTTGTTATGTCCAATTTAAAATCAAGGCCTTGCCTCACCACAACCACTCCATAGCAGGTGCGGTAGTATCGATGATTGAAACGTGTCCCCCAATCCACATCTCATCAAGCTGTCCTGCTTCGTATCACACTCTGTAGTCAGCCAAGAAGTCCTGTCGGCACACAAGCACTGGAGGCGATTGAGCACAGAGGTACCTGACCTAAGGAGTCACTATAGCGCGATGAGGAGAACGCAGCCCGGTACACATCCAACTGTCTACCGTTGGGTCCCCCTCTGATGAACCCTCTCGCACTGTCAGTGATACATGCACAGGATTCAAACACCTGGCCGCAATGAATCCATAGTACAGCAGCGGCTTAGATTAGCAGTGGCTCATTTTTTTCATGACTTTAGAATTCCTATGGTTAAATTGAATGGTTTACACATTTAACAGTCTTGATTTAAGCAGTCAGGGTTTTGACCATGCACAGTATGGTTAGCACTTCCCCATAAATGTTATTCCTAATCTTATCAAATTTCCTAGTGGTATCCTTTCTCCCTGTGGAGAGCTAACTCAAAACAGGTTTTCTGTGATCGTGCAAAGCAATTTCGGTCGTTATTCATCCATAAAACAAGGGCTTTATTTTGGCTTGGAAGATCACAAAGTGCATGGATTGGGGTTGAGTATCACTGGACTCATTCACCACATTCAGAAAAGATACTCTCCAAATAGTCGTGAAGGGGAAATCCAAAGGGCAAATAACGTCCCAATGTGAATACCACTCAGCTGTGTCAGCTGATAAAGAAACATGGTTTGTGTTAGACCCAGACATATAAACAATGCTAAAAAGCGTATAAACAGTCTAGTATGGGCTGGTAAAAATGAAACAAGAGAAAGTTCATGTACCAACATGGTCTAGCAGACTTCTTAGCCTAACATGAACAAAAAATGGTTCTGAAACTGTTGTTGTATGTTATTTCTGTCTGGGCCTTTTAATAATATGGTGAGCAGAAATATAATGTCAACCAGGACTAAAGGTTACCCACAGTCTAGAACTTTTCAATGACAAGGCGCTTAAACATGATGAAGTAGAGGCCAATATCTAAACTATCACACAAGAACCAGACAAATTTATCTTTCAAACAAATCACACTTTGGGTACAAACATTTATGTAGCTGTAGCATGGCTCATCGGGGCAATGTTTGATGTTTGGACATGGTCTCTACAGACAACATGGTCCCAATAGAC
>JACXGI010012715.1:0-22209 GCA_016801175.1 Esox masquinongy | reverse complement strand
ACCCTGCAGTGATAGAGCCAGTGGGGAGGGGAGAACTAGTTCCACCCTGCAGTGATAGAGCCAGTGGGGAGGGGAGAACTAGTTCCACCCTGCAGTGATAGAGCCAGTGGGGAGGGTCAGAGGCGCAGTACAGCTGCTGCATTGTGCTTTGACAAGTGAAGCATTTCTGCAGGTGTTATCTCAGAGACAAATAAAACCTCGTTCCCAACGCAGCGTAAGGATGGAGCAACACTGCAAATCGAGGGACCGTGTTATACAACCCTCCCTGTTACTGAAAACAGCGGGGCCCGGCCTTGCTCTGGGTCCACAGGCAGACATCACGTGTCTGTTCACTGAGAACAATAGAAACTGCGCTGAGAACGGACACTCCCTGAACGTTACCCTGGCAACAGGAAGTATTGGGACCATAGGTGCATAATAAACATCGAACTGTCATGCACGCTGTTGCAGGGCTACAGATGTCAGGTATTTATTTAAAACACATTTTAATTTTCATATCACTGACATAATCTAACATAATAAACCATAAAACAACATAACGGGGAAAAGGGGTAGGTAGCCTGAGTCCTGTAGAATCCAGAGTCCTGTAGAATCCCAGCCATGCCAGAACCCAACGGCATCCCACGACAGGTGAGGCAATGGTAGGGGTGGTAGAGTCAACAAACAGTCACATCCACAAGTACACAAGTCGCGTCTTAGCCTACATCTGGCCGGTCCTATTGTTGCTGTTTTCGACACCCGGGGATGTCGGATCTTAATTTGATCAGGATGCAGATACAGAATTTACAATTCAAATTTCCTGTTGCTGCAGGATTATTTTCCCGGCTGTAGAAGACTGGCATGAATTAGGACTTGTAGCCTGTAGGCACAGGTCAGTGGTTTTTAACAAAGATTGCTCCAATCGTTAATTGAAGTGTGTACTTGAATACGTGTATTGGAAATAAATACGAGTTCTACATCAGGGACTGCTTTTGAGTGTCTGTCACTCAGTATCTATCTTCCACACCCTTGTGTGTAAACAGGGCTGTACAGCTAACCAAACCACACACAAACAATTGCTTGGGGGTTTACAAGAAACCTCTCTGTTTGCTGTTTTCACAGAGATTGATTACACAATATTTGATCCCTCAGCAAGCACGACCCATTGAGGCATGGGAATAAAGAATGACCTTCAATGTTGATGATATCACTGACCAAAAACTGACCTGGTTTAGTGATTTGATCAATCTGTATTTTCTTTGTAAACGCACACTGGCCATTAGACAATCTCTTTCCGGGAGCATGGGACAGATGAGATTGGCAGTTGGTAAATGTTTGGCTTTGTTACAAACACAGCCAGGGTCACAGAAGATATGATCAATACAGAAGCCTGGGAGGGAGGAGGGCAGGGAGGGAAAGTAGGTAGGTAGGGGGGTAAATGGGGGTAGGTAGGTAGCTGGGAAGGTTGGTAGGGGGGTAAATGGGGGTAGGTAGGTAGCTGGGAAGGTTGGTAGGGGGGTAAATGGGGGTAGGTAGGTAGCTGGGAAGGTTGGTAGGGGGGTAAATGGGGGTAGGCAGCAAAGCAGGGCACCAAACCTTTAATCCGTTAATTAACAAAGTTCACATTTTTGTTAATGATTTTACGTTTAAGTTAACTGTGAAAATCATTATCTGACTAATTAACTTCCGTTACATTTATCTTCCGTCAACTCAAATCCGCTAACCCAAAAACTTCATAAATATACTTTTAAAACCCTCTAGTCTAGAGTCTAAGCCAGTTTTTGCTTCAGTCCGGAGCGGGAAACAATGCTTGCTGTGCTGAATAACTAGATGCTATTTTCAAAGTCATAAATGTATTTCTCTCCTGTAAGATTGCAGGCTAGTCTCAAGTACGAAAGAGTGAAAAAAGAACACTTGGGAACCCTCGTATTACTTGCGAGCAGCTATTTGTGTGTTGTAAACATCATCTGAAATTGGCCAACAAAGATTGGCTCTCTAGTATCTGTGAAATGGATTGGCTATTCATTGTTAATGCCGGGGCGAGTAACTTCAACGTCACTTTACGTTGCCTCGTCTTGACGAAAAACGACAAATGTAATGTCATTTGATTTAGTCAGGAAGTCAAGAATCCAATGGAATCCAACTTTTATGGCGTACTTACATTTTTTCCAATTTAACTGACTTTTTTTACGATTTAACTTGGTTATCGAAGTTAACTTCATGGTGAACGAATTAACGGTTAACTCTAGGCCTCTCCATGTGCCCCCTGACTGTGGGGACCACCACAGTCAGGGCCTGACCACAGAGGTACCTTTTGGCATCTCTGTGCTCCTTTGTTAAGTGTCCACAACTGGAGGCAGCTGCCTTTCATTGCCTCTGTTTGGGGACCCTCTTTAGGTTGCCATTAGTCTCCTCAGTTTGTGGTTCATTGTTTGTGCTCAGTTTGGCACCTCAGTTCATGGTTGTTACGCTCCTCAGTTTCCTTTTGTTTCTCTGTGTTGAAGAAAGAAGGAATTCATGGATGTTTACCAAGCCTCACTCTGCTCCACGTCTCCTGTCTACAAGCAGCCATGACAACTGGGCACAAATATGGCAGGTAGGTAGTTAGTTGAGGAGGTAGGTAGGTAGGGGTGTTTATCCTCCATGTTCTTTTAGGTTAAGGAAAACAGAGGAAGCCGTTTGATGGCAGAAAGACCTGGAAACTACACACAAACAGAGGCCTTATCAGTCCCAGATGAGAGATCAAAGAGCAAGAGGCTGACAACCATCAAACTAACAAGAGGGAACACCAATAAAACATGCTGCTGTAGCGACACATGGAAAGAAGGAAGAGAGAAAAACTGAGAGAGTGTATTTGTGTGGCAAGAGTAACAAATAGTGAAATAATTAAAGGAGCCGTTTGCAAAATATCCATCTTACAAAATCAGAAAAATGCTAATTATATTATAAATGGTAATTGGGAAATATATTATTTGAAATTGAGTATTTCTCAATTAGTTTGTTATTGTCAGCATATTCATGCTCGGTAGATTCAACTTTTTCCTGATGATTCTCTCGTTTAATTTGGTTTGTTGCTTGCGTAGTTGCCAGTCCAAAGAAATTGGAATGACAGGAATAGAAGGACAATCAGTTGCTCAATGTCCCAAAAGCACATCCTTGAAAATAACCACAGAATTGAATCAGTTCAACCGTGACCCAACTGCATCAAAAACGACATGTTATGAGCTTCACAAATCTGGAATTTATGGCAGGGCTGCCATTCGAAAAACCTATTGTAGGCCAATGACACTAAAAGAGACGCATAACTGGGTGTAAGGAGCACAAAACCTGGACACCTTAGCAATGGAAAAACATAATAAGTCATCTTTCACCCTATTTCCTACATCCAGATGAATTTATGTTTGGAGGAAGCCAAAAGATGCCTTCAGCCCACAATGTCTGCTGTCAACTGTATAGCATGGTGGGGATCCATAATGGTATAGGCAGCCATCTTGTGGGAGCAACTGGGTCTGATGATAATAAGGCCATTTTACAGGACCAGGTCCGCCCGATGGTACAAAGACTGTTTCCTCATGATGTGCCAGTACAAACTATTAAGTAACTGTAAAATAGAAAATAGCCTTGCATTTAAAACGTTCATGTTTATTCAATAAACATCAGGTACCTTCTCCAAAACATTTCCATGTGAAAGAGCTCTACTCTTCAGATGAAAAGCAGACAGTGCTTAACTTAGATCCTCACTGCGGGGCAGTTTCTATTGGGGATTTAAACTAAGAAATGGCTGAGAGATATTGGCATACATCTGTCACATGGTCTATTTAAAACCTCTTGGCATGGTTTCTTTTCAGCTCGGTGCACTGTAGCATCCACTTTGGAATCTCATCACGTGTCTCTCCATTTACAGTACATGAACTATATAAAGGCCACATTTACAAACTATAGAAAGTCTACACGTGAACAGTGAACACATGATCGCATCGCTATTTGTACACACCTACGTCAACTCTAAAAAACATTGCATGTAACAACTGTAAAGGTCCACATTCAACTCACATACAAACACAGACAGCACACACATACAGACAAACACACATGGACAGTGTACACATACAAACACACACACACACACGGACACACACACACACACACACACACGGACAGCGCACGTATACGCACACAAACACATGGACAGTGCACGCATACAGACAAAAACACAGACAGTGCACACACATGTACGAACAGACATGGACAGTGCACGTATATGAACATGCACACGCGGACAGTGCATACATACGAACACACACACACACACACACACACACACACGGACACTGCATACACACACACACACACACGGACACTGCATACACACACACACACTGCATATACACACACACACACACACAGCCCCTGGTAACAGATGGTAAGCCGACTGACTGCCAGCTGGTCCAAAATAAGAGATTGGTCTTTTTCCAGCCAATCATCCAGATGCTGCTCAAAGGCTGAGCCAGAGCAACTGACCTGGAACCTGGCTCTGTTAGAAGAGTTCAGTCTGGAACCAGGGTCTGTTAGAAGAGTGCAGTCTGGAACCAGGGTCTGTTAGAAGAGTTCAGTCTGGAACCTCGGTCTGTTAGATGAGTTCAGTCTGGAACCTGGGTCTGTTAGAAGAGTTCAGTCTGGAACCTGGGTCTGTTGGAAGAGTTCAGTCTGGAACCTGGGTCTGTTAGAAGAGTTGTCTGGAACCTGGGTCTGTTAGAAGAGTTCAGTTTGGAACCTGGGTCTGTTAGAAGAGTTCAGTCTGGAACCTGGGTCTGTTAGAAGAGTTCAGTCTGGAACCTGGGTCTGTTAGAAGAGTTCAGTCTGAAACCAGGGTCTGTTAGAAGACTTCAGTCTGGAACCTGGGTCTGTTAGAAGACTTCAGTCTGGAACCTGGGTCTGTTAGAAGACTTCAGTCAGCCCTGCCCAACGAGAAATAACAAACTGATGACTATTGAGCTGATCTGACCAGGTAAGGTTTTACTTCTTTTTTTGTGCCCTCTGATTGTGTCCATAACGGCCCGAGTGACGAGACATGGTCTTGTGGTGACGGACTTTGCCTGTGGAATTGGGCTTTTTGCTGTATCATACGAAGACTGGGCCCGGGAAGACCGAAGCCTTAAACACACTGTGAAAGTCGATGTGTCATGACGAAGGTTTCAAGGAAAAACCACCCTGCAGTCAAGCAAAGTCCTACAACCAGGGCTTCTCATGAGGCCCAGACACATGTATCCCAGTACAAGTGCTTAGGTAATACCAGTCCTAAAGGCACATCATACTAACTGGACCACAGTAGGAGAGACTGCCTGGGACTGACTCTGCCCCTCGGCCTACATGACAAAGTCCCTGTTCTTACTAATCTTATTCCAACAGGCTGATGCCTAAAGAGTCTGGTCATAATTATCTAAGGCAAGATAAATCCTTCGCAAACTTTAAGCCATCCAAACGGATTATGGAACAAGTCTTTCATGTGGGGTCAGAGTTCAATCGTTACCTCAACGTTTCCCAGAACAGTTACATCACACCAGAGGGAAAAGGTGGAAGGTTCAAATCCCATCTGAATCAGACTGCGCTTGAAAGACTGCTGCAGACCTGGCATTGGCAGGCTGTCATATGATCGCTTCCAGAAAGCAGGCTGCCATACTTCAAGGTCACATGCACAAAGTTTCTCCTTTCACAATACTTCAGAGGTACGCTAAACTAGACAACTGCACACAATCCTTCAACAATCTGACAGTAGCATTTTTTTAATGGATGGGGTGTTTAACCTTGCACTGTAATTATTTGCCATGGTGGTGACAATCACAGAGATTCAGGATGCTTCACTGCAAAAGCTTAGTTACAGGTTATATCGTGAAGTTAGATGTTGCAGCTAAGTTAACGACTGCCTTAGCTCCAACCGTACTGATTATGGTAATATTCAGGGCTGGACACAATGGGCTCCTGTAACAAAATGGCTGCTGTATGAGACACAAAACCAACGGCTTCCTGACAAACAACTAGTGCAGCTCCAATGAACTACTATAATCATAATAATTAAAGCAGCGGCACAACGCCTACCTCAGTTCCATCCACACTGTCAACAGACTCTGCTGACTCACCAACTGCCAGTCAGACGAAACAACAATTTTAAGATATCATTAGAGCTTTAAAACAGACTGGAACCATATGTAATTGTCTACCTATTGTCTCCACGGTGAAAGACTGTGGTGTGGAAGACCGTGGTGTGGAGAGGAAAACTTTCGCTTCTCGACATTTTACGGCATATCTAGTCCATTCATCATAGATCGCTAAAAGAAGTTGGTTGAGTTCTAATAGGGATCCAGTGATCGTCATGGATACCATTAACATTTCCATGTTTTCTTTCTGTACAATTGACATGTTTTGTCTAACTGTAGTCCACAAAATTTGTTAAAACAGTAGTGAGATTGGGGAAACGTTCCTATTTAGCACATAGTGTTCGTGGACCTTAGACAGTGTCACCAATATTAATGGGAGACACGATTCATTCAGTATCTGACAGTCACAACACTGGGTGAAATATAGCCGTTCTCTGTAAACACACTGAAACAGAACACTGAAAGTGTGTGTTAGGAATTCACATTTATTTTGTACTCTGTTGCTTTAAAGAAACACATTTCCAACAGGCAGCAGGTGAAACATTCCAGTCTCATTCTGTACCATGTAGATAGATTTATCTGTACACAGAATCACAGTGACAGATATGACATGAAAATCAACAAACAACATTAAACAAAATACACATGCCATTTGTCCTGTTCATTTATAGGGCTGACTAGTGACCGTGCACTTGGTTGAAGACCAATAATCTTACAAACGGGCTTCTGAAAAATGAGAAGCAAATACAATCAGTTTCTTTGGCAATTGACCCCGTTATCACAAGTCTGCTGGAGAAGAAGAGAAGACCGGATTAACTCCATATCTGGGCATAAGCGACTGTAAAAACTATACTACTGAACACTTCAGAAGGGTGAACATATAAAGAATCAAGGTTCAGCTTTGATTGGATCGGAAAGAGACACTGGCTCATGCAACATACATAAGTCTAAAGGCCATTGCCTGGCATCCTTGGCACGACCCAAAACAACCTGTTATGGTTTTGCGTGATAAGTGCAACTGGCAGTGGCACCGCTCAATCACCCTGTGTTCCTCAATCTAATCTCGTTGCCCTGACAACATGAGACAACTATATCAGCAACCTCAAAGACTGTCATCAGTTGAACATTTGAAGTTGAGCAGCTACTGGATGGAAAGTTCAGAGCTCATGACGTCAAAGTTCTCCAGTTAAAGTCCTGGGCTGAGTGGAGGTCAACAGGTGTTATGTTGTCTATCCATTAACGTGTATTGATGAGAGTTCACTGGTCTGGGGAGCACAGCCCTTTGCTGTGCGTCTGCTAATAGGGACGGCAGCTGTATCAACGGACACTTAAAATGTAGCATTGCAAGAGAGAGACAACCTGGGATGGGGACCTCTGTGACATGTGGTTAAACTCACGCTCACACCCAGCTTAACCCTCCAACCTCTGGCCTAATGGCCATGAAAGTCCGGACACAAGCAGAGTACCGGGGTGCAGACGGTCACGCTGCTGAAAGTGGAGACTGGGGCCCCATGGAGTCAGTGGAAAGCCTGGTCTGTAAATGTAACTTACATATTTGTAGATTTATTGTGACTGTATCTGGTTTCATTTGGGTTAAATTCCGTGCTCCGGATTTCAAATGGTTCCTCAGGCAGTTTATTCCAGAGAGATCCATTTGGCCGTTTGATTCCACATTGATTACAAACACATTAACATGAATAGGTTATCGGGATGAGAAGAACCAACAGAGTGCATTATATAATATTTGGTTAAAAGAGGGTGCTGTACATGGTCAATTCACGTAAGGGAATATAAGAGTACATGAAAATCAACCCCCACCTCCCACCCTCCCCCCAACAATCAATTCATTTAGAAGTCATTGTTGCTCAGAGTTTAGTTTGTTCTTTGCTCCCTTGTATAGTCACTCATGTTGACAGCATTATTCCTTGATGATATTTGATACCACCCCGCTCAGAGGTTAAAGTTCAGAATAGCTCAAGCAGGCTGGGAGAGGCTGGAGCATAGTCCTGTCAGTCTTTTTTCAATCAACCAATCAGCGAAGCCCTCTCAACCCCACAGTCCCCAACCAATACTCTTCCTCCACTAAACTGTGGATTCTTCCTGCCAGACCCTGGTTCCTGCGTCGTTTAGACAGAATTCCTTAAATCCACATGAACAACACGGGGTGGCGTGAATATGCTTCAAGTCCCAGTTTCAATGCCCATCGCCTGTTCCCTTTACCTACTGAATGCAGACGTACTTCTTCCACCACGACTTGGACAGCATCTTCATCTTATCGGCCGTGCTGCGTACCTTCCTCTCCCTCCGCGCTCTCCTGTCGGCGTGCCTCAGACCGACGGCAATGGCGGCATCAAACACCTCTTTCAGATTCTTCTGGGTGAGCGCCGAACACTCGACATAAGCCACGGCACCGACTTTGTCTGCCAGGGCACGGGCGTCCACCTCTGCCACAGGCCTCTCCCGCCGCCGGGCCAACTCGATGAGCACCTTCACGTCCTCGCGCAGGTCACACTGAGTGCCCACCAGCAGCATTGGCGCCAGCGGGCATCGCCGGCGGATCTCAGGGACCCATTTCTCCCAGACATTCTGGAAGGACGCTGGGCTGACCACGCTGAAGCAGAGGAGCAGGGCATCAGTGCGGGAGTAGCAGAAGTGACGGAGCTTGTCGAATTCATCCTGGGGGGATGGAGGGAGAGAAAGAAGGGCAAAGAGAGAGAGACAGAGAGAGACAGAGAGAAGGATGGTAAGTAATAGTTTGGTATTCAACGGTAACTACACTGAACCAACCACGAAAGAAATGTTGAACTTTTTTTATAAAATGCTGACTTGACATAAACATGCAAAAACATGCGTGCGGAAATGGAGAAAAGAACACATGGGAGTGGTCTTACATTCTAGCCATAATGTGCAACTCTACTTTAAAACATGGTTTGTTTATAGAAGCCTATAAAAGGCCAGAGGGTGAGTGGAAGTGTCAGCTGGAGTGAGCATAACTGACCTTATAAAAGACACCCTTAAAAAGCACATTTCTACCGAATATAAGAATTAATCCTCTTTATATTTTGCAGGTCTAAGCATGTTTAATCCCTATTAAATGGAGTTTCACCGCCTCTACCCAGTGACAAATTTCACTTCCTGGTTCCACACAAACTAACCTGTTTCACACCAGCAGTAACAGCAAGGACAGTAAAGGGCCATGCACACAAGCTGCTAAATGTAGCTGGGGAAAAATAACTCAGAAAGATGACTGTTTATGTTGAACAGTGCCCGACAAGCCCATAGACCAACCACCTCTTTAATATTCCACTTATCTCCCAAAAAAACATGGTGGAGCCAGAGGGCTTTGGTTTAAAAGGGCCTCCTTCATCCTTGAGTAAGCAGATTACGGCTGGCAGAAACCTAACACATCCCTCTCTCTCTTTAACCATCTCTGGCCTGCCTGGCTCAGGTCGTCTGGACTTGGTAGTTCCTTTTAAGAACAACTCTTTTTGATATTTGGATTTTAGGCAAAACATATTTGTTTAGTTACAGTGCTAAAATGCGAGTGACTTTTCTCATATTAAATTGTCTTTTTGAAATCTTATTTCTTGTCAAACATTTTCAAATGTTGCTCATGACTCAGGAACATTGGCTTACATACAAAATCCATCCATCTTTCAGAGCGGGGAGTGACTTTGTTTGACCGCCGGTTGTTTGATATGGTTTTCAGCTCGTACAGGGCTATCACAGTGGATGTGTACAATCAGTGTTTGTCTACTCTATCTGCCAGTGTTTGCCACTGTCTGTCTCTGTGGCGGCGACAGCGGTGGGATTTACAAGTTGTGTACAAAGTGGGCAGATCCACGCAGCCGTAAGACAACTCCAACTCCATGGAGTTCACTGCAGTGCATGCTGGGAGGGGCTGGGGCCATGCGTTTGTCCCAGTGGTTCTAAACATGGCATTTATTCAAACACACAGACCGAAAAGGCCGATGCGACGGTTTACAGAACCGCCAGGGCTTGATGGTGCTGATGAATTTCCCTTTTCTTTTGTAGGAGGGGTTGCGTCTTGCTATTAGGGCCTGATTACCACACCACCTGTGTCCAAATAGGAAACACCAGGGCTTTTACAACATGTATCTACTCCTAGAATCATTTCACAATGTTCAAAAGACGATGCCCAGGGGCACAGCAGTTACAGAAAACCTGTCTGCCTATACAAGTACAAATACACAGAGAGAGAGGGGAGGCAGAGAAGGGAGAGAGGAAGAGAGCAGAGAGAGGAGAGAAAAGAGAGAGGGAGTAGAGAAGGAGGAGAGAGACAGGGAGTAGAGAAGGAGGAGAGAGAGAGAGAGAGATGAGGGGGTTGAGAAGAGAGGGAAAGAGAGAAGAGAGAGAGGGAGAGAGAGAGAAGAGTAAGAGAAAAGAGAGGGAGAAGAAAAAAATATGTTGTTTTTTACCACACAATGTTTCGTCACCTCAAACCTGTTGGTTATAACGAGGACATGCTGTTCTTTCTCCTTCCCCAACAAAACCCTCACCCCCATAAGCTATGCCAAAGGATTTTCCCACTCCAGATGCAGTGGCAGGAGATATGGGTATTGGAAATTCTCTTTAGGGGGTGTTCGACACATTCTCAGAGGGCCTGACCAGCCCCACAGCTGCCATGGAGCGCTGGTTGAGCCTGGGAAAGTAGGACAGTGTCCCTTGGAAGCAACCTGGAGCAACACCGTCGCCTGCTCCAAAGTCATATGACCAGGCAGAAGCAGAACGGTCATTGTGGAAGTTCACAGGTGCTCAGCATCATTTGCCCTCCGAGAAAGAGGGTCGGACACAGCCATGCAACACTGACGCATGAAACACTATGTGGAGACGCTGAATGAGACACGTGGAGGGTTCTTCTGCTTTATGTGGATGTGAAGATGGGTTCTCACCTGTCCTGCAGTGTCACACAGCCGTAGTCTCACGGGATGTCCATCTACCTGCACCACCGCTGTGAGAGAGACAGACAGACAGAGAGAGAGACAGAGAGACAGACAGAGAGACAGACAGAGAGAGAGACAGAGAGAGAGACAGAGACAGAGTTAAATCAGCTGCTGTCAACAAAGCTAGTTGGTCTGCCTCCAGATTGCTTCACCACTGCACTGACACATTAAACCACTCTCACACACAAACACAGCCCGAAACACACGCACAGAAACAGACACGCACACGCACAGAAACAGACACACGCACACGCACAGAAACAGACACACGCACACGCACAGAAACAGACACACGCACACGCACAGAAACAGACAGACGCACAGAAACAGACACACGCACAGACAGACAGACACGCGCACAGACAGACACGCGCACAGACATGCAGATAGACAGACACACGCAGACAAAGTAACAGACACATGCAGACAAAGTAACAGACACATGCAGACAAAGACAGACACACAGAAAGACACAAACAGATGCTCACACACAGACAGGCAGTCAGACAAACAGATCAATCCGTCCACCAGAAAACCCTTCTGGCCTAACAAATGCAAGCCAGTTTGCCACCCTGGACACAGTACACAGACCCCTCCCTCCCTCAGTGACTGCCTTGTCTTGTCCAACCACTTGCCCAGTTCCAGTGAAGACCATAACCTTCTGTCATAAAACATTGTGTTCTTTCAAGCTTTGCAAGCCTGTGCCAAGTTTTCTACAAGGCAACAAACAAAACAGATTTGTTTGTTTAGTTCCTCTCCCAATTACCCTCACCAGTTTGCATTTCACTAGCAGTTTCATTACAGGCCATGTTTCAAAAGAGCCCAATGTGGTGAGGCTTATGGAAGCGTTTCCAACGTGCCCGGGGTATATATACGTCAGACCACCTGATCAAAGGGCTTCTGGGACTAGACTGCCCCCTGTTAAACCTGGGCCCATTGTGCAATCATTCCCAAATCCCTGACATATGATCTGCCTTTCATTGTACATGGTCTAAAACTCTTTGCAACCCCCCCCCCACACACATACACATGCGCGCACACACGCGCACACCCTCTACTCTACAAGTGCCACCTGTGGAATTGCAGAACTGATCTGAAAAAGGCTTTCAAAAGAGGGCTCTGATTCCAGGGACAGAAGCATGACATCATGAAATGGGGCCCCAACGGCACAATTCCTCTCTGTCACAGACAGAAAGCCAATCTCTCTGCTCAATACAGAAAGCCAATCTCCCTGCTCAGTGCAACAGATGTGCCCATTCCATTATAGCAGGGCTTTAGGTCAAGGCTGAACACAATGTCCAGATTTGTGCAAGCCAAAACCATGTTCATGTTCTACTGAGACAGACTAGCAGTTTAGGCCTACAATTTGATTTTGGAGGATAATGAGTGAGAATGGAATAAATACAAAGTATTACTATGTTTTTAGCAATACTTTCATTCAAAACATACCAGCAGTTGGTCATTGGTCCAGCTGTTAAGAACTATAGGACAGTTATAACAAATTTTGTGCTAAAGCTGTGTTGTATATCTTTTTGGTCATATAGAGGGTGTCCGTTTGTGATCAAGCCTCTCCTTAGACTACTAATGATCATATAATATGGGTTTAGTTTAATTCAGAAATTGTGTATGGGAATTTTATAGAGGCCGCTTCCAAAGAATAGTTACTGTTCTCTCCCGTGGTAATGATGCGATGACGTCAGTGTGTGCGGGCCTTTTCATCACTTGCCAACTGAGGTTAGTTTCAACAAGTATGCCCTTGATGTTTTCAGCGTTTTGCAAAATGGAATTTTGCCAAATGGAAAATACAACAGGGCGTATAATTTCTAAGCAATAAAACACTTGCAGACGGAAAGTCGATGTTGCTAGAAGACAGCATAATGACAGAAGAAAGGTTTAGTGATTTGTTCCGCAGGGTGGGTGGTTGGCTGGTGGACTACAAGGGACCGTCAACGCACTTCAGTAACTATGTACCATAAGCTTCTCCCACAGTCTTGAAAATCGTGCAGTCAAGTACAGCGTTCTAATACCGGTGTGCGTCAACAACAAGACACGCGCAAAAAACATTGTCGTCTGGGTAGGAGTTAGCACACAGACGTTAAGTAAACCCATAGTTGTATCCAAGAGTAAAGCAAAAGCAAAGCAACCCTCAATGTTTTTCTCTAAACAGGCTCACCTGAAAAGTCATCAAATGCAGTGGGGACGTATTTCGTTGGATAGCCATTCGTTGTGTAGCTGACAATCAGACTGGTCTTGCCCACAGCTCCATCACCCAGCAGCAGGCACTTCAGCACGCGCTCTTGACCCTCGCCTGATCGCGTAGTTTGGTGTTTGTGCGGCGGCACCGGAGGAGCCATGGTGTTGTCATAATCCATAGGAAGTGGAGGTGACATAAAACAATTACTACGAACGCCTTTTTCTCACTCCAGTGGGGCAAATGGAGAAAGAACCATTAGAATGTGTTATGTAGCCTACGTCATCTATTTGTCAATTAGACAGGTTTCTCTATTGCATTAAAAAAATAGACGAAACATATAGACTTGTGCTGTCCGGATAACTAATATTCCTTGAGTGAAACCCCACAACCCAAGTTTGAGTACTCCTTCCATCTGTTACACGCATGAGGAGGAGGGTCTGCTTTATAAACTCAAGCCTGAGTTGACCACTCCCCTCCGCGCGTTTTGAAAGGAAGCACGCGTAGAAGCCCTCAGTCAATGCCGACATTAGCATATGCATAAGGGGTTATGTTCCGTCTTTAAACAGCACACATTCATCACCTGAAATTATTAATAAACATACATTTGTATAGCATATCCCCGTTCTTATTCTAGCAGCATTTTAAAGGTTACATCAAGAGAACTTGATGCAACCTTTCCTTTGAAAGACATGCATTGTCCTCTGGGCTATTAGTATTTTAGATTTTACCTAATAACTATTTTAAATGTGCACCAATAAAAACATTCAAGTTAAAAATGTAGGCTACATGCAGCTGATAACTGTCTATCATCGATATCGCCTCGAGGTTGTCAAGCAGCTGGTTGGGAACCGGTAGCATTTCTTTGACACTCAACAAATCACTTTTGAAAGTGTATGATTTCCCACTTTTGAAAGCGTTACGTCGATATTTCGAGCATCAAAAAAGTTTGAAAAAAGTTTAGACTATACAAAAATAACAAGCCAACAATTGTTTAATAAACACGGTTTATTACACATTATTAACGCCAACTTGAGGTCAGGGTGAACTCAACAGGGCATGTTGTGACTTGTCCAGGTAAGGCCAATTTCCATCTGTCACGTGCCCACCTACTGGCTGTAAGGCCAGTGAGACCGATCTTTGTCAAATTTGGATTGGACTCATAAATGATGTAGCCCATCACGCTGTATTTAAGCCTTGGGCAGGCAGAATAGTATTTCAAGGTGATTTTCTGAACCGAAAAGTGTCTATAAGTCTAAACGGTCGTATTCAAATTGTAAATCAAAAAGGTTTTATTTGGGAGGGTGGCCTATTCGCTATCAATCTGAGTGTTAAAGCACATGGATTGGCTTTTGTCGCCTCCCTGTGGTAAAAAGCTGATCATCAACTGGAAAGGATAACTGTATCTTTATTTTTGTTGAGCATTATTATAGGTTCTTAACAGTTGTTTGCAATTTCTTTGCGCTCTCTCTTTCTCCCTCACATACACATACTCTCTCTAACACACACAGTGTAAAATGTGAAAGGAATCAGTCACTAGACTCATGTCAAAATGCTTATTTATTTTTGTAGATTTTGTTTTTAATAGATTATTGCAATATTCAAAGTTTGGGTACCCATATGAGTTTTGATAATACAAAAGGATGTCAATGCATAATACAATTAATTACATTTCATTTTTGTTTTGCTGTGATTGACCTATGTCCTGGCCTCTTTAATAGGACGATGCAGAATCTTCCCGGAAACCAATCACGTAAGAGAGTGAGAAGTCTAGTGAAAGGTAGCCCCGGACACATTATCCAATCACGTCCTGCCACTTTGGTTGCCACAGTTGGTTACATCCAATATTAAACATAAGGCAGGGGATATGTAGGCTAAATGAATGGACAGGTCTGGGAGTAGTGCATGAGCTCTAAATCAACAGATGCAGAGGGAGATTTCAGTGACAGCACATTCTGAAATGTGTCAATACACTGAAATGCTGATAAGGATGATCATCCGTTTTTGTGAAATGACTCTGTGAAAAGCCTTGGTATTTGCCCAACATGGATAGGTTGTTATACGGAAGTTCCCGGGAAGCCGTTATCTAGCTACTTCTTCAGGGTCATGCTCTAACATGGATGTGGTCAGAAAGGCACCTACTACTTATACAACACCCCGTCAAGCCAGGGATCATCTCAGGAACACTAAACTCTGCCGTCAGAGACTCAATTATGTTATCAGTGGAGATGGGAAAAAAAACACATAGAGATGAATAGAGGACTGAACTTGGATGTAACATGTATCAGCGTAGACATCGCCATTAAGGGCATCCATCATTTCATCCAACCGGGTCATCACAAGGCATCAACCAATACATTACTGTACACTTGTGAAGTAAAATTTGACTACTTCAAAATGGAGATGTCCTTCATGGAGCTGCCCACGCTGGAACAGACACCATAATGACATGGACACAGAAATGTGATGTCTATCCAAGTCTGTGATGACAAGGCCGCTTACAAGACTTGTAATGTCTTCACCCCCCAAAACAGGAACTCTCAGCCAAAAAATGGTCTGAATACCCTCTTCCCTTCCTAAGACGAAAAGTACAAATACCTGGCGATCTAAGCCACTGACCCCAGTTCATTAAAGTGTTGCCACTGATTTGAATTTGTCCTTCTGACCCTCCTTGCACAGATATTCCCGACACGGTTGTCTGTCTTTCCTTGAAAGAAAATCTTCCTAGTCACATCCTAATCCACTGACATCCTGTTAAGTGCAGCTGTCCATGATCGGGATCCTCTAGGCGTGTCCTCTCTGTGAATAATAGGGGTTGAATGTTTAGGTTATACCGCCTCCTCCTTCCCTTTCCATTCTCCACCTAGCCTTTTACCACTTCCTGTGGTCGTCATAGTTCTGATGCTTAGTGTCTCTATATTAATGCATCAGTATATTGCACACGTCTTTCCACACCCTATTCCAGCCATTGACAAATTGCTCTGGATTTACCTCCAATACACTGTACTGTATCAGTACATTCCCTTTATCACACTGCTATTTCTTTTACAATTTCCTTCTCGCAGTGATTTAGATCTTTAAAATTCACCCGGTGCATATTTTTGTTCATTGTCCTGTTGTGGGACAATTCAGAACATCCATTTAGAGGCCTGCTAGTTCTGCTTTTGCCCACTTCATCCTACAGCATCATTAATAAATAATCGGTAACACTTGAACGGCTGTGTAGAATGATGACATGGGAATGGAAGACGCAGTAAGACAATTGTGGAAAGCATATCTCAGATGTGAGGAAGATACTGTGGGCAAACAGAAACAAAACATTTGAAAAGAAAAATAACAGTTATGATTTTAATAGCGCTCAGGTAACAGGTTCAGTACGGCAAGCTGCATGTCAACACACACACACACACACACACACACACACACACACACACACACATTACAAACACACTAAGTCTCAGATCCTGATTCCATGTGTTGCTACAATGAATAATAATGAGCCCTGGTTTGGTGACCTCTAACCTCTGTCACTGGACTGACCATGTCCTATCCCCCGTGTTCAGGAGCAGGTGAACTCCAGTCCTGCTGGTCTCTGGCTGTTCTGTTCTGGTTCACCACTTCAGTTTGAACAGTCCGTCACTTTCCTAAGTCCTGTGTTCCCAGGTACTCAGCTGTTGGTATCCAGCATTAGCGGTTCCCATCACCGGTCATTTCACTTTACTGGTCTGCAGAAAGTCCCTCTATCACTTAAGTCCCAATCACCCACGTGGGTCATTTAATGCCATGGACCAAAAATCATGAGCTTTATCATAAACCTTCCCTTCAAACAACAACTCTCATCCAGATATCCCTCCCGTTCCCTCATCCTCACTCACTAGCTCCCACCCCCCACCCCAACATACACTATTATAATAGTCCAGCCCCATGCTTAACCACCCCCCTCCCCCCACAATCTCAGAAACTCCGCCTTTCGGAACTCAGAGCACAGACTGCTGAGTAAGACATCTGAGTGACAGCCTGTGACTCCTTGCGTCTCCCCCTCCTCCGTCCGCCATGATTCTTCACTGTGTTTTGGGCTTAGCACCGCCAGGTGTTTGGTCAGGTGGGGGACCACCGCCTTGGCCAATTCTCTGGAGACTGTATTAGAGACAGGCGTCAAGACAACATGGTCTTATTCACATTGGTCGTTTACAGGTTATGGACTTTTGCCATTTCCCCAATCCTGGCATCCATACAAATTAAGTCAGTGTAATAATAATTCACAATTCAATTCAATGGATTCAGAGCTGCAGTGGAAAAATACAAGAGGGAAGGAGAATCGGTTGCCCTTCCCTTTTATTACAAAAGAGGGCGCCATACTCACGTGTCCTTGATGTTTTCAATTTTGGCCTGAATTCCTGCAAAGAAGCTGTCCACTTTTTCCTGGAATAGTTAAAGAGGTAATGGTGAGAATGGCCAAAGACAAACTTTATTTGAACTGTTGAAA
Organism: Esox masquinongy; assembly: GCA_016801175.1. Lineage (NCBI taxonomy): Eukaryota > Metazoa > Chordata > Actinopteri > Esociformes > Esocidae > Esox > Esox masquinongy. Next base: position 4,434 of record JACXGI010012715.1, on the reverse strand, counting down.
AACATACAGGAAACTGCAAAATTATAACAAACACCTAAGTAAATAAGGTGTGGAATTAACTTACAATCAATGCTTAGGGTCAAGTATAAATGGTAGAAGAGATTTGAGTGACTGAAAGACTGGCGATTGTTGGATGATATTTGGCAGAACCATGAGGTATGAAGATTGCCCAACTTGCTCCTTCTGTATATATGCCATGGTTGTTTCAGTCACCAGATCTTAACCCAATTGAAATTATGGAGCGACGCCTTTGACAAGGTTTTCCTCCACCAACAATACACCAAATTATAAAATTTCTCATGGAACAATGGAGTCGCATCCCTTTAGTAGGGTTTCAGATGCCAATAAAATCTATTTCAAGGTGCACTGAAACTCTTCTGACACAGACCTAATGTTGTTCCCTGTATTATGGCAGTTATCTGTGCTTTCTTTCACTGGATTGATCTTGGGCACAGATGGCGTGGATGGGTGAGCATTTACCTGGTGCTGTTTGTAGAACAGTGGAACAGAGAAGAGTGTGATAACACCTGGATAGGACAGGAGGAAGACCAACAGGGAGGAGTTAGTCTGAGCTATTCCATTGAGGAAATAGCTCCTTCAGACGAACAACAATGCAAGACACTCCTGTTACTGTTACTGAATTCAAAGGCTGTTTTAACTTAAAGACACAGTCTAGAACTTTTGCAAGTAACAACAAAGTCAAACCTCCCATTTTGGGCTGGATGTGTAATATGTTGTTGATATTTCAATAATCTACTTATTATTCTACTTATCATTTAAATTATAAGTATAATCACTGCAATACTTCAGTCAGCCATGAAATTACAGGTTTGAAAGCGAGTGGTTTTCATGATACATATGCTGGCCCATATCGGCTCATACCTGACCTAGTATAACATTCCTGGGGACCTGTTTTGGCTTGGCAGTGACACTTTTACAACCAGCGGCCAAAAATCCCAGAATGCATCATTAATGTTGTCTGTACGTATAATGCTAGAAGTGTAGCAGGCAACAACGTCAGCGTGCATAAGGAAATGTGATCGGTCTCTATTGGACTGTGATTGTTATTAAATGGCAAATATAGCCATATACCTTTTTAGATGCTTAAATATTGTGATTCTTACCAATTATGAAAACAGTAAGACCATTACACAGGGCCCCCAGGTAGGTGACCAGGTACATCAGGGCCAGAAGCTAAAACCATGAAAGGAAACACATTAAACATTACCACACAACATGTACAGTAAACTATACTCTGCATCACGCATCCAACACAACATGAAATCAGAGCTATTTAGTCAGCAGACGATTTTACCAAAGCGACTTACTGTGAAACATATTAAGTACGAGTGGCCCTTGGAACTAAAAGCTATATTCAATTCAGTCGTCACGGTCAACCAGTGGAGGAACACAGGAGCGCCCAAAACAAAGGAGCACTAGTTTGTGGCAAATCTGCTGCAGTGACATATGTTCCATTGTACGCCCAGTTTGCACATGGTTCCTGACATCTGACTGATTGCATATTCGCCAAGTCACCCATCATAATTCTTCCTAAGTTGGGCAAATGGACCCAGTGGGGTGTCGATACCATCTCGCAGTGGCCCACACCCCATCCTGAAACAGGACACCCACCACCACCCTCTGGAAGACGACGGAGACTGTCTCGCCCCTCTCACTGGGCGAGCAGGCACCTGTGTTTGTCCTGCCCCGTGTCACATACCAGCCAGGTCAGGGTTGAGACCCACTGGGTGCTCAGGTTGACTGGAACAGCCACACTGCCTGTCTCTCGCCTAATGTGATATGACCCACTAACCCTAGGGCCTTTCCACTTCATGACAATATTTGTATTTAATATGTATTAAAAATACTTGAGCATATAGACTCGTTTTGAAGTATTGATGTGCAGAAATCGGACTCCTGCTGCTAGCTCCCGTAATAGTGCATGCTGCTGTTATGGAGCCCCCCCCTTCGGAGTGTTACAGTGTAAAGAGACATGTATCACATATGCTACATAGACAAACAACAAAAAAGGTGACCAGATTTCTGAACTGAAAACTGGAGGGGCCGATGTTTGGGGGCCGATGTTTGCTGCTGTAACGGTAACGTAATGCTTTCTGAACATGGCCATTGCAGTTTGCCTAAAATACAATATCAAACTTATAAATGATCGAATCATGAAAAGTATCCTTAAGAAGGGAAGTTTGCTACAGAAATGTACAATATTTGTCAGGGAATTCTGACCAGATGATATTAGCGCACCATTCCTGTTAGGGGATGAATTAATTTGGCCAACTCATGTGCACCAAGTGAAATGGTTAATGATATGGATAGGAATAGGAATTATAGATGATGTTAATCATGTTTTGGGGTTTTGCCTCCTGAACATATTGTATTACGCTACAGATACTCCAGTGATTTGACTGACCTAGAGTAGCCTAACCTTAACGGAAATACACAGAGGAATGTCATGCCGTATCTCTGACTCCCATAAGCCCAGTTCAGATAACTACTTAAGACATGATGATGCGGAACAAAGTTTGCTTCTTCCGAACGGTCTAGTTAAGAGGCACCGTTGCGGTGAAGCCGGTCTTTACTTGTCTCATTTTCATGATCAAAATGCTCCATCTTCAGTCAGTTGTACAGAAACAGTTAAACTTGTGTCATCTTGTGTATCTGAACCGGTCTGTACATAGGAGTGGGAGAATGAAACCTTTGCATGAATAATACCACGCTGTAATCGCAATGTTTATAGAGAGGACACTTGAGACAGAGTTACCCTTCAAGTCTGACCCATTTGTTTCTGTGCATTTGTCCTCAATGCTAAGTCAGTAAATACCCAACACACTTTGCATCAGTGTTTTGAAACTCATTCAGCGGTACTAGTACAAAATCAAACCTGCAATTGCGCTTGCAAAAATGAAATTGTATAACCCGCAGTGAGATGTGGGTGCAGTCTGTTAGGGACAACTATTCTTGTTTATAATCAGAAATAATAAGAGATACAGCAGGCATTGCAGTGCTGTCATCGGTAGCTAATGGGGAGGCTTGCTGATGTCAAGGCAGCGGGAGAAATATGGATGTAGTGAGGGAGGAATGACGTATGTCTGCTCTAATGAAAGAGAGGAGCCTGGACAGCCAGAGGTAGTAATGGTGAGGTTAACTGGAAAGGACAAAGGAAAATGCTAAACCACAATATTGGACTGGATTCAAATGATGAGGAGGGGAAGGGGAGAACTTTACCAGAGAGAGGCAGAGGAGGGAGAGAGAGAAGACAAAGACAGGGAGGGAGAGGACAGAGAGAGAGGGGGGGGTGGATAGAGAGGGAGAGGGAGGAGATGAGGGAGAGTACAAAGGTTGGGCTGGAGTGTTGTATGTCCAAGTAATTCTCAGGGCTTCCTTGTGCACAGTGAATGGCAGGACATTAAAATGTACACTGCCATATTCTGGCCAATTTAAATGAAATCTGTATGCATGAGGCCCCATACACAGGCACACTCACCTTGAGTGAGTCGAAGAGGTTTGCAACCAGGAAGAGATTCTTGAGTGAGTTAGCAGCTGAGATGACTGTAACAATGGCCTTTTGCGTGTAATGTTCAGCCTGCTCTCCGCTGAAACTGATGTCCAGATCTAGATACGCCCTAAAAAGAGGGTGGGAGAAAAAGAGGGAGCATTAAAGACAGTGATGGAGAAGTACAGGGAGAAAGAAATGGAGAAAGAGTGGCAGAATAATAAAGAGCTCAAGGTGAGGTAAAAGGAAGGAGGGAACGTTGATTACTGACTGATATATACATACACAGCTTAAAAAATTAAGAGACCACTGCGCCTTTTTCTTTCCTTTCCAAAAAAGTTGCAGTGGCCTCTTCATTTTTTCCAGACCTGTGTACGTATACATCTTTACCACAACACCCACAGATGGGTACACGATGAGTCTGATAGCTCAGTCTGAGGTTACCATCAGGCTGAGGTACAAATAGCATTCTGATTATGGATGACCAACTATTTATCAATCAGCAGCGGTTAGCCTAAACTATTATTAAAACCTGTCCACCGGACTGGACCAGTCTGAATTTATTTTGAGAGGTGAACCAAATCCAACCAATTACAACCTATTACTGAATGCTACTCTCACAGCATTACTGGAGAACAAGATAGAGGGGGGAAGATGAACGAATGGAGAGGCGAGCTGAGGAAGAGGGGAGGAGTTTAGTATTTTCATTAGCTAGGGGTTTGCACAGCAGATCAGAAATAACATAATAGAGAACTGACATGTACATTAGAAACAGAACTATATTTAAACTACACTGCAATCCATAGCTCTACCAATTTCTTGGATGCAAAAAAAAAACATTATACAACATTATCACAAACATTAAGAGACAACTATACTATAAAGTGAGAAATACATGTAAAACAACATTTGCTATTCTTGTAGCA
>JACXGI010012714.1:0-22192 GCA_016801175.1 Esox masquinongy | reverse complement strand
ATATTGACACTTTGGGCCCAATTTGGACATTTTCACTTAGGGGTGTACTCACTTTTGTTGCCAGTGGTTTAGACATTAATGGCTGTGTGTTGTGTTATTTTGAGGGGACAGCAAATTTACACTGTTATACAAGCTGTACACTCACTACTTTACATTGTAGCAAAGTGTCATTTCTTCAGTGTTGTCACATGAACAGATATAATCAAATATTTACAAAAATGTGAGGGGTGTACTCACTTTTGTGAGATACTGTATATAGGTATTCAGACGCTTTGCCATGACATTCCACATTTGGCTCTGTTGCATCCTGAGTCTTTTGATGATCCTTTAGATCACAGGTGTCAAACCAATTCCACGGAGGGCCTAATGTGCGCTGGTTTTCGTATTTTTGAATTGGTGCCCAATTTTGACCTATACAACAAGGTAAGGAGAGATCCTAACTAATTACAGACCTAAATAATCAATCATCTGCAAGATAAGAGTGAAGACCTGCATACACTCAACGCTTTGTGGACACCTGTGCTTTAGATATCTCTTGAACTTCATTATAGTCCACCTCTGGCAAATTCAATTGATTAGACATCAGTGACTTCCCCCGAATAGCATTGGAGAGAGGATATTCCAGTGAAGAGAGGAGCTTGCCAGGCAAAGACAGCAAGGGTCGTTTGTATATCGTTGGCATTCCCCTTCACACTCCTGGTCCAGTCTACAATTAATCATAGATGCTAATAAAGAGATGAGACTTTAGTAAATGTTTAAATGTTGAGACTCCCTCCTTATGTGAAGGCAAATAATGACTGACAGAAATCCATCTACAGTAATTTATCAAAACAAATCAGAAAGTGATAACAAATTGTTCTGTACTCCACTAAATCTTTACTGTAAACATGATTAAGTTCCTTGCAATCAATGGATTATAGTATGTAACAATTACCAGAGCACTGGTTGGTCCAGTGTTGCCTAATTATGAAGTGTGAAGCTATATTTAAGGAGTTTTCAGACCCATTGGTAAAAAGTGCAAATGGAACATTTTCCTACTTTTCAAGCTGTTTTGGGTGAGTATCTGTGGTTTGGTGAATTAAGCAAATTTTCTAACTAAATTCTGCCACAAATGAGTGAGAAAAGCTGTCCCTGCAACAGAGGTACAAAAGGAGAGGATCTGCAGTGAGTGAAGGGGGGAAAATGTTAGGTTTGTGATGGCAGCTGAGCAGTAGAAAGGCAAATTAATGCTGTGATGTCATCTTGCAACTTTTAGCAAAAAGTCAAGGTGTCAATAATGGCTTGTACTACAAAAAAAGTAAACATTGGGAACATGCCATGACAGGAGCAATAGCATGGTAATCTGTAGTAGTGTGATTTGCAGTTTGCCGAAGATTTATTCAACTTTAACAATTATTTTTAATAACATGAGAATTATCATTAATTCACTGCTGGTTGCAACAAATCCATTAATCACAATGAACATTTCATACACACATCCCTAGCTCAGTATAGTGGCTCCATGAGACATGCTCGCTGCTCAGATAAGCTGTCTATCATATATGTACAAGAAAATAGATACCGTTGTTGGTTGCAGCAGTTATACTGTACTTTAGTTACGTAAAATAGAACTAGAACTGAGCAAATATTAATTTCAAAATGAAAAACGTCAGTAATGAAGTATTTCGCCACAGATATCACCAAGAAACTATACGAAACTCTGCAAATTCTGACCTATTTGTAAATAGTATTTGATAGCTCTTCATGGATAGTTTTCAACTCTGTATCTGTGCCATTGTGACATTGAAGCCATCTCCTCTTCCTGTGATTTGTTTTCCAGACTAAAATCTAATCAAATTCTATACCTGAGCTGTTTCTAGTTTTACCACAGCCAACAGTTTTTCTTGTTCCTGTTTTAGGCTCAAAATCAAAGTCAGTGAGGCAGCAATTGATTTCAATATTCAGCCCAAAACAATTGCCTAAATTTTAAATAATGTTTACTTAACATAGGGAAGGTCACAATGCACTGGGAATTCCTTTAGTTTTCCCACAAAGACCTGCTAAAATCTTTAAACCATATTTTTACTTGAATATAACAATACTTAAACAATTTAACAATTTTAAAGGTAATAAAACACAAAAGATAATTTGAGCAGAGTTGCAGAGATAGAGAAATATAAGCTTGGTTTCTCATTTTACTATGGGGCTGTTTAGGTATTGACGCTCTTGACCCCTCTGTTCCCTTTTGTTACTTCCATTCATTCTCCAGCGCAAATACACACGCATACCCAATTTATCTGCTTTAGCTTTAAAGGGCCTTGAGGCATGATGCTTAATTAAATAGTATAACATTACATGTTCATTGTGCCAGCTTTTTCATTCAGGCCTCCTGGGGAATCAAACACACAACCTTGGTTTTGCAAACACCATGCTTTTACCAGGTGAGCTACATGTGTGTGGGCAAGCTTGCTCACCAAATCTCAGCTGAGACCAGGAAAGGCTTGAGGTGACATTGTTTGTGAGTGTGTATATTCTTTCGTGTGTTATAATGCTTTCCAGCTATTCTCCCCTGCATAACTAGTTTCAAATTAACCCTCTAGAGTAGGTGACATCACACTTTTCAAACAGGTAAAATCCACCACCTAAAAAGCCCTGTTATTCTACTGCTTCTTTAGCATTCAGACAGAAAAAGGCTTCTTCCTCATTTCAGGGGCCAAGTCTCAACACATGATACTGTTCACTCACATATCTGGGTGCACAAGGCCAGGGACAGGGGCTGTTGATATTTGACATGGACTCACTCAATATCAGTCACTCACTCACTTTAAATGGAGTCTTACTCTATATTGATCAACCAAACTAGCAGATACCAAGGACGTCCCCCCGAGACATTACAATGTGTCTGACGGGTTGATTTCCATGAGGGAGCGTCAGGAGTGGGAGTGAATGAGAATGCAAATTCAGTGAATTAAGACTCAGTCTGTCTACGATCCTCTGACATGTCTCTCTAAATCAGATAACATGTATGAATGGATGAGAGTGTAACTTGAGTGTGTAACACTAAACTGAGTCCTTTCCCATTGCCACTGTATTTCAATACTGATTACAAAGCCTGTCTCTCTCCCACAGGTTTCCCTTAGGTCTCTCCTTTCTGGATTCCTCAGGCTCAGACAGGCAGGGTGTTGATCCCACTTCAGGTCCAGTACATTGTCATCTTGTTTCTGCATTGAGAAAAGGGAAAATTGATAATTGTCAGTTTGCTTACTAAAATTTGGCTTTGACTGCATTTAACCCAGGAAGTGTGGTGTGCTGCACACTGAGCACCCTGCAAGCAAATAGGCTTAACTGCCTTCCTCACAGACAGAAAAACAGATTCAATCTAACAACCTGTTTGTTAATGGTCAGAAGGTCTAACCACTAGGCTTCATGCCACTCTCCCTATAAGGTAAAAGGTATTATTTCTTTGTGGTCACCAGGCTTGTTCAAACTCTTTATCACTGTGTCCCAACACTGAACATACAATATACACTTCCTTCCTGCAACATACACTCTATCTGTCAGCACAAATTGAGAAATAGGGAAGAGGGGATCCACTCAGCGGCTCTCAGTGAGCACCAGATCAATAATAAAGCCCCTGATCCAGCAGTCATTCCTTTCTCCCTGGACATCACAAATAGAGAGAGGGAAGAGAGTATGAGCAGTGGATAGAAGGAGGGGTCATACGCAAGCACACGTCCACTCTGTGAAATTGCTAATATATGATTAGTTACACATTTTCTAGTGGCCAAAAAGCAGCTTAAGAATGGAAATCACCATTGAAGCCACTTGCCATTTAAATTTAGTCAATAAGTGAGTTAACTAGTCCAATGAGACACAGAAAGGTCGACCTGAGAAGAGCTCTAATCAGCTAATTAACTCCCTGAGCCTTCAGTACAAACAACCACAATCATGGGGAATACTGCTGACTTGACAGTTGTCCAGAAGACACTTATTGACACCCTCCACGAGGAGGGTAAGCCACAGAAGGTCATTGCTGAAAGGGTTGGCTGTTTGCACAGTGCTGTATCAAAGCATCATTGAAGCCACTTGCCATTTAAATTTAGTCAATAAGTGAGTGAACTAGTCCAATGAGACACTTTCATTGTTTTTTTAGCATCCCCCCATTCTAAAGGGCATTAAAACCCAGTTTACCTTTCAGCTTGAATAGCCCTTCAACTAAGATAGCCATAGGTGTCTTAGGTGATGTTAAGGTTACATTGTTAACAGCATGGACCTTGTACATCTTATGGGCTGTCATAGTACACTATATCAAGCTGATAACTACACAATAATACTAGATATATATTTGATGTATTGCTGGTATTGTGTTCTGTTATCATGTTAGCTCAGTTTCTGGTTCTATAACATTTAACATTTAATAGCATGTGCAATCAAGGTAGGTATATGCGAGAGTCCTATATTGGTTTGGTTCCTGCTGTTCCCCGTTATCGATTTTTTTGCAATTACATCATAGATCATGGATGCACAGTCTACTTTGAGCAGGTAGACGTGCACCATTTGTCTACTGAGACAGAGACACTTTTAAATACAGTTTTAATACACTTTTTAATTCTGTACTTAGCAAAATTATAACAGCATATTTTTTAGAACTGAAATTGATTGTACAATACATTACCGTTTAATCTTAGGATCAATGATGTCAGCTGTTTACAAATTAAAGTTAAAACATGTATGTTATTTAACATTCAGTACCAACTACTAAAATATCTGATATGGTCTATTAACTTCTAATCCAGACTTAATCCTTCCTTACGACAGTAAAATGACTGGAGCCTTCAATGGAAATGTCCAGTTCGTCACAGACTGCATGTGAAACGTATAGGGATGTATCCTCTAACTTACTCCATGATTCTACCTTGGGGAGTTTTGAATCTGCCACACCCCCTTTGATTCAGATATTATTTTGTTGAATGCAAAAATCATGCACATTTTGAAAATCAATTAGTAACTGTTATGTACAGGTGCATCTCAAAAATTTAGAATATCATGGAAAAGTTCATTATTTTCCATAATTCAAATCATAAAGTGACACCGTCATGTATTCTAGATTCATTACACATAAAGTGAAACATTTGAAGCCTTTTTGTTTCAATCTTGATGATTATGGTTTACAGCTCATGGAAATCAAAAATCCAGTATCTCAAAATATTAGAATAAAAAATTTACAACACAGAAATGTCAACCTGAGAAGAGCTGTAGCCCCCCTAAAATAGGCCTAGCATTGTCCCTGCCAAGCATCAACCAGAGGGACACCAACCAACTGCAACCACCCTGAAATGAGGGCTGAGTATTGCCAGCAGAATTCACCCCAATTGCACAATGGGCGCAACGGAGAGACAACAACAAGCCAGTGTCTCCCCCCCTAATGGCATTGGAGAGAGGGTATCCCAGTGGCGATGAGAGCCCACCTGGCAAGAGAGCGAAAATCTGATATCAAGTTTAAAAGGGGACAATTACATAAAATTTTCTCAAGAGCAATAGTTGCAGGGGACACCAAATGTAGTGCTATAATACTGTTTTAGTTTGCACCATCGGTTTGCTTGCTACTGTACCTCTGCAAATTCAGCTATTGTGTGTGAACCCTACCAACATTACTGGATTAGCCTCACGTTAGCTACGTGCATTGAGTACCTTTCAGACGGTAGACATGAACACTGTCACCTTGCCAGCTAAGGAACACTATATACACTGCACTGCAAGCTTCTTTCATTGACTCAAATTCAAACAGCTGCAAAAGCTGATTGATGTTACTGCAGCTTGCTAGCAAACATCAGCTAACTGCTAGCCAACATAATGAGTGACCTGTAATTCAATGCAGAGAAAATGAAGGCTGGTGGCGGTTAGAAATGTTTTTTATTGTATTGAGTGGTAGAAGTAAAGAAATGTCTAACATATCCTTTGTTAGGCCTACTTACTGAAAGTCAGCCACCAACGACAGACTGTCAGATTCCCACACATGCACTGTACCTACGCGATGTGCCACTGCTGAAGGCTAGGGGGCAGTGGATCAAACCACTGTGAGGCAATTTTTTTGAAACCCGCTATTAAGTGTCTATAATCAGCACAAGTGCTTTCATTGCATCTTATTACTATTATTGAAATTATATAGTTATGTTTACATTTATATATTGGGGGGACAAATCATCATTTTCCCCAGGACGGGGGGTCATGTCCCCCCGTCCCCCCTGGGATTTCCACCTATGGGTTCACTGTAAGGTCTGCCAACAAAACTCTTTGTTTCTTGGGTCCTAAAACGAGCATTTCTGGGTTTTTTTAGTTTAAAAGCAAGATGTTCTCCGTCATCCACTTCCTAATATCTTAATATCTAACGCATGCTTCCAAAGTAGCTAATTTTGGGTCTTCTCCATGTTTCATCAAAATATATAACTGTGTGTCATCAGCATAACAGTGAAAATTGACATTGTGATTCTGGATGACATCACCCAGAGGCAGCATATATAGCGAAAACAATAAAGGGCCCGAAACTGAGCCTTGAGGAATAACAAAACATACCTTTGATTTGTCAGAGGACATGCCATCCACACATATGAACTGATACCTTTCAGATAAATAAGATTTAAACCAGGCTAGAACATGTCCATGTAGCCCAATATTTTTCCAGTCTCTCTAAGAGAAGTGAGTGATCAATAGTGTCAAAGGCAGGACTAAGATCAAGAAGCAACAGAACGGATATGGAACCTTTGTCTGAGGCCATTAGAAGGTCATTTGTTACCTTCACGAGTGCAGTCTCAGTGCTAAGATGGGGTCTGAAACTGGACTAGAGCATTTCATATATGTCATTTATCCTCAGGAAGGCATTCAGTTGTAAACACACTTTTTTAAGATTTTTGAGAGGAATGGGACGTTCGATATTGGACTATAATTGTTTAAAATATCTGGATCCAGAATAGATTTTTTCAGAAGAATCTTCATTTCCACTATTTTTAGTGAGTTTGGTACACATCTGGAGGATCAGGAACAATTAATTACGTTCAACATTGTCTGACCTAGCACAGGAAGTAGCTCCTTAAGTATTTTTGTTGGAATCGGGTCTAGTTGACAATTTGTGGGTTTAGAATTCATTATGAATTTAGTGAACGTGTCGAGCGAGTCAAAAAATTCAAGTGTCCCCAATGACACCAGGTCAGAGAAGTTTTGAGTATTCTCAGGACAACTGAGATTTTGAGGACTATACCTATTTAAGGAGGAGTCAGTTATTTGTTTTCTAATTGTGATGATCTTTTCATCAAAAAAGTTAATGTGAACGTGAACGTGTCGAGCGAGTCAAAAAATTCAAGTGTCCCCAATGACACCAGGTCAGAGAAGTTTTGAGTATTCTCAGGACAACTGAGATTTTGAGGACTATACCTATTTAAGGAGGAGTCAGTTATTTGTTTTCTAATTGTGATGATCTTTTCATCAAAAAAGTTAATGTATTCATTACTGCTGAAGTGAAGACCCACTTCACTTCTTGAGCATTGCTTTTGTGTAACTTTGCAACTGTATCAAAGAGATTTTTTGATTTTTTTGTTCACCTCAATCAGGTTGGAGAAATAAGATGATCGAGCATATGTGAATGCTTTTTGGTATTGTAGTGTACTTTCGATCCAGGCTAATCAAAATACTTCCAACTTAAAAAAAAGGAAAGGGACCATCCCGCTTGTTATCAGTACACAGTTCAATAGCCAACATCTGTGATGTTATGGGGGTGCTTTAGTGCACATGGCATGGGTGACTTTCACATCTGTGAAGGCACCATTAATGCTGATCAATATATACAGGTTTTGGAGCAACATATGCTGCCATCTGGACATCTTTTTCAGGGAAGTGCTTGCTTATTTCTGTAAGACAATGCCAAACCACATTCTGCACGTGCAACCTGGTCTCATTGGAACACGTAAACTATTATACGTAAATATGTATGATATGTTACGGTACGGTAGGTTACATTGCAATGCGCTACCAAAATGTATAATACATTTCGAATTGACTAAAACATAACATATGTTATGAACGCTATTATGTATCATATGTTACGAACGCAAGACAAACGTATCATATGTTATGAATGCTATGAAAACACAAGATATGTTATGAACACTACTAAAACGTATCATATATTACAAATGCTAGACAAACGTATCATATGTTACGAATGCTATGAAAACGCATGATATGTTACGAACACTAATAAAATGTATTATTAAAGAGGCTGGCCACAGATAATAGAGTAGACTGGTTGACTAGGCAGGATATGGGTAGTTGCAGTTCCGGTTTGAGAATCACAGGGAGGCAGAATTATCCTTTTGATAGCTGTTTAATCCATAATCCAATTTAGTTTTCCTATACTTAATAGCCAGTTGTAAGTTGTACTGGGTATCTTAATAGTGTCATTTTGATGTAGCTAAACCCATGGTATATGTTTGCATTCACACACGGGTAATGAACTAAACAAAAAGACGTGATCTCGCCATTTTGACTCCGCTCTCTTCTACCGCTGAATTAGCTAACTCTTGTGCAACGCTAAGAACCTAGGGTGATGTCACGAGTGGACAAGTGGACTTTCTCACAGCTGCTCCCAAATTTCTAATAGGCAATTTGAAACATGTGGAGTCCCCTTTAAACGGTGGGATCATCTGCATCTTTGTCATCACAGAGTTCTGGAAGCTGTACCAAACGAGCTGCAGGACGAATGTAGGTTTGATCCTTAACCTGTACAGTGGCTGTTCAGACTCCAGGGTAAGTATGGACCACCTTCCCAATAGGCCAGGATGCACGCGGTAGCTGTGGGTCCACTATGAGGACCACCTGATCAACTGACAGTTCTTTGCCATCCTTCTTCCACTTCTGCCTCCTGTAGATGTGGCAGATGGTGTTGAATAAAATTGGACCAGAAATGATCTGCAAGAACTTGACTGTGTTTCCAGCGGCGCTTCCCAAGGAGATCATTTGAATTGTACACGGTTTGAAGAACGGGTGAGTCATGACATCCCATGAGTAAGATACTTGGCATGATAGGATCGGGGTCTGCCACGTCAGAAGAGATGTATCCAAGGGGTTTAGCATTTAGTATTCCTTCCACCTCGATAAGTACAGGACGAATCATCGGTTCAGGCACAGTCTGTTCCTTGAGGATTACCTTCAGGGCCGTCTTCACCGATTTAACCCCTCGTTCCCATGTGCCACCGAAGTGGGGAGCGCCTGGTGGGTTAAACCGGGAATGTTATTCTCTGTTCTGCTAACTGATCCTTCAGGTGGGAAGACATGGCAACAAAGGCCTCATGTAGCTCTCGATCACCTCCACAGAAGTTGGTACCATTGTCTGAAAGAATCTCAAAGGGCCTTCCTCGTTGTGCAATGAAGCGTCGTAACAACATAAGAAATGCGTCGGAATCCAAACTCTCCAGGAGGTCATGGTGCACACAATGAGTTGTCATGCACTTGTAGACTATCCCCCATTTCTTTTCAGCGCGACATATAATTTTGATAGTGAAGGGCTCAAAGCAATCTACTCCAGTAGAGTAAAGTGGCGGTTTATATAGGCTCAGACGAGCTGGTGGAAGGTCAACCATTTTAGGGATGTCTGGTTTGGCTCGCCAGATCTTGCACTCCCTACATGTGTGCTGGTACTTCCGGATGGCCTCCTTCCCCCATAGAATCCAGAAGTGGCGATGAAGTTCTGCTAACACTTTTTCAGACCCGGGGTGTAGAAGGTTCTCATCGAAATCTTGGATAAGTAGTTTTGTGATGGCATTATGCGGATCCAGGACAATGGGATGGATTGTTTCCATGTCAAGATTCTCTGCTCGGTGCAGTCTCCCACCAACTCTGAGGAGTCCGGTGACCTTTTCATACTCTGGTGAGAGAGAGCCTAAAGGACTGTTGGAGGGGATCGGCTTGTCATGCTCAAGAGCCTTAGCCTCTTCTGGGAAGGATTCCATCTGAGCCTGCTTCAAGAGGAGAGTCTCAGCAGCAATGTAGTTGGCTGCTTCATTAAGGGGTTCAGACGGGGTGTCGGCCGCCCCGTGAAGGGCCCTAGTTGTTGCTTGTAGAAGCTCCTTCCAGGTAGAAAACGTAGCTGGATCAGGAAGCTGGAGAGATGCTCCGACAGACACCCTCCCACAGAAGGCTGTTTTCCTTAGCTCACAGCTATCTGGCTCCAAATTAGCTGAAGACATAGTGGGCCATTGATCAGATGCTTGATAGAGGAACTCAGGCCCTTGGTGGCAACGGTGTGGCTGTGCTAACTCCATCAGTGTCTTTCCCCGAGTAATATCATCTGCTGGATTATTTGTAGAGTCTTCGCACCTCCAGTTATCTACTTCAGTCAGATTCTGGATTTCGGAAACACGTGTACATACAAAGACTTTATATCGGTACGATTCAGACTTGATCCAATGCAGGATGGTCGTGGAATCCGACCAGAGGACGTCGTCCTGGATGGGCACAGTGAGCTCTGTACGGAGTACGCTGGAAAGCTGAGCCCCAGTTAACGAGGCACTCAACTCTAGTCAAGGCATCGACAATTGTTTCTTTGGGGCCACGCGGGACCTGGCTAGCACAAAGTAGACATGGACTTGCTTCTCGTCATCAATGGTCCGCATGTAGGCAACAGAGCCGTATGCCCGTTCAGAGGCATCACAGAAGATGTGAAGGTCTCCAATAGCTGTTGGAGTGTCAGCACAAGGTGGTGCGTAACTTTGAGGAAATTCAATGTTTAGGAGGTGTGGAACCTCTTGCTCCCAGGTGAGCCATCTTTCAAGCAGGTTCTGTGGTTGGATAGGATCATCCCATTCTACTTCCTCCTTCCACAAGTCTTGGATAAGTATTTTTGCCTGGTTGGTGAAGGGCGTTATGTAACCTAGTGGATCGTACTGGGAGGCAAGAACCTTATACAGGTTTCTCAGTGTAGGTGTTGAAGTCTCTGCTATGCAATGCTTGTACCCTAGGGAGTCTCGTAAGCAGGTCCAGCGTAGACCCAGCATCGGCTCTTGAAGGTCGATGCAGGTCTTGGACAACCACAGCTCACTACTTTCAGACCTGGCTTCAGGGGGAAGGTGTGTGATGACCTCATAGGTTTTTGGCTCCTCAGTTTGCTGCATATCCCTCCAGAGGAAGTGTAACACTGGCTTGTCTGCTGGAAGGAGCCTGATTTGGTGGAACATGCCCTTTATATCCTCGCTCACAGCTATAGAGTGTTGACGTAAACGAATAAGAACACCAAACAGTGACGGCCCCAAAGTCGGTCCAGGGAGGTGGTTCTCATTCAACGATTGTCCCTGGTATTGGAATGAGCAGTTGAACACAATTCGATCCTTACCTTTATGGTGAACCATATGATGTGGGATGAACCAGGACTCTACAGACTGCTCGGCTTCTTGAGGGTTGATCTGTGCCACATATCCAGTGTCCTCCAGTTTGCGGATCTCCTCACAATATGTCTTAGCACGTGCCGAGTCCTTTGCGAGTCTCCATTCTGTACTACGGAGGCTTGGTAGCACAGCTTCCTTGGAAGCATGAAGCGTGCCTGTGGTGGCGTGCCAGAGTAGAGGAGTAGCATAGCGGTAGATACTGCCAACTTCGATCCGAGTAGTGGATGATTGTAGTAAGGCAAGGGCTTGCTGGTCTTGCTTTGAGTGGGTGGCCAACTTCTCACTAATGTAAGGTAAGGTGTCGACTTGCCATAGTCTCTCTATGTTCCGGAGATCTCTGCAGACTGCGGGGCTATGGAAGTGTGTAGACATTTTTGATCAGGAGATGAGGCATTGCCAAAACTAGTAGGCCCCTGAATAGACCAAGCTAATCTGGTGCAGACAGCAATGGGTCCACCTTGCGGTACTGCATGCACTGGTTTGACGGGAACGAGCAGGTGGGGCATGTCGGAGCCAATGAGCAGCAGAGGTTGGGCTCGGCTAACTGGGGACAACGGAAGACCTCTAAGATGGGCATATCGTTGTTGCAAGGCTGCCACAGGGTAAGAGTGTTCCGAAAGACTTAGGCTGTCTGCAGTAAAGGCCTGTTGTATTGGATACTTCTTATATGGCTTGTGAAGTGAAGATAAATCAAGGGTAACCGAAGCACCCTGGAGCTGGGCTACATTTTAGTGAACAGTCCTAAGGATCAAGGTCTCTGGCTGTTTGGGAATACCCAGTTTCTGGACGGCCTGTGGTAAAACAATACTGCGTTCTGAGCCGTCGTCTAGTACAGCGTAGGTCTCCATGGCTCGATCTCCGTTGTGGAGGAGGACCTTGATGACTTTGAGCATGATCTTCTGTGATCGGTTATGTCTGTCAAGATAGACCTTGGCTGTTGGAATATTGATCATAAGGATGGTCTTCTGTGTCTCCTGAACTGCTTCATGTAGAATAGTGAAGTGTTGCTCTTTACAGGTCTTGCAAGGTCGTTTGAGTGTGCACGCCTTGGGGGTGTGGGAACGGCCGCACTTCCAACAACGGTGCCCGTCTTTAACCCACTTTAGGATTTGAGTAGTAGACAGTTTCTTGAACTCAGGACAGGCATTAAGGAAGTGCTCTTTACCTTCACAAAAGGGACAGTATGGTTTGATTTTGTAAGTAGGCCTGACCTGGGGTGTCTTGTGGGTATGCCTGGTGTCTCTACTCGTGTTGTGAAACACCGAGCTGGGCCTCACCTTTGGGTGAGGTGGTGAGCGTTGGTCCCTTTTAAGTGTCTTTGGCATATCACACTGGTAAAGAGCGGCTGCCCGGCTAGATATGCGCTTGGCCTGGGATTTCATCTGTAACCAGGCTGCCAGGTCTGGTAGAGTGTAGGTCTGATCTGTACCTGTCTGCAGGATACCAAGGTGAATACAATATTCAACAAACCATCACGGTAATTTGGTGGCATCTTACTCAGAAGACGGTCGACGTGTGAACCACATCGGAGCTCATACCCATTCTGACCTTCAAGAGTCCTTAGCATTCCTACAAGGGAATGGATAGATAGGGCAAAAGTATTAGTCTTCAGCGTCTCCAAACTTAATAACAGGGGAATTTAGAATGGTGCCTAGTTCACAGTGGACAAGCTGAAGGGGCTGTCTATACTTATCCTGAAGAACTTGTAGGGCAGCAGTGTATGGTGTCGGATCGTGCATGTAAGCCTTGGCCATCTGAATGGCACTTGGGAGTTTAAGGTGACCAAGAAGCACCTGGTATTTGTACTGCTCACAGAGGTGCACATGATTGTTCATCAGGTTATCCAGAGCCATCTTAAGTTGGGCAAAGTCACTTTCGTGACCACTCTCGAACGTAGGTAACGTTGTCTTTGGGATACCGTGGGACGTGGCAATTAGCAGCTCCATGCCAGGTACCTGCGTGTGCCCAGGACACGGTGCCATCATACCTGAGGCTGAGAGTATTGCTGCTGGGTCTGAATAAGGTGTGGCGAGACCATGGTTGAAGCCGGGAGAAGTGTGTGCATAGTGTGGCACTATATGTGCTGGAGCTAGGTGTCTGGTAGAAGGTGTTGAACCAGGGTAGGTTACTGCCGGCAGGGGTTAAGGTGTCTCAGATGCAGGCGCAGGTTGAGGCATCACATGAGCTGGAGCTAAGACTTGTGCCACAGGTGCCGTGTATTGAATGATGGTGCTAGCACAGGGACGGCTGATGCAGGTGCAATAGCAGGAGCTGCCAGAGTGGGAAGCAGAGGGCTGAGACGGTCATGTATGGAGTGAAGATGGTTAGCCCATGAAGGACCCTGGGATGGCAAGGGGACAAAGGAGTCAAATGATGCATTGTGTAACCTGTCCTGTACCTGAGGGCTGTTCTGCTCCTTGGTCTGAAGGAATGATGTGACTAGTTGTGCTAGCTCTAATTCATTTTCCATCTTTGCCAGCCTTCGACGATGGTGTACTTGTTTAGAGAGAGCTTCTCGAGCTCTGTGCGCTTCTTGTAGGCGCAGTGCTTCTCTGGCTTGGGCATCTAAACTTTGACATTCCCTATCTGCACCATAGTCCTGGTAGTCAGCCAGATGTGCAGGGGGTCTCCTGTCTCTGTGAGTTCGCCCTAATGGTTGTTGTGCGTCCATGATGGTTGGATCCATATCTTTGGGAGATTATTCAATCCGGCTTGAAGGACCAATATTAAAGAGGCTGGCCTCAGATAACAGAGTAGACTGGTTGAGTAGGCAGGATATGGGTAGTTGCAGTTCCGGTTTGAGAATCACAGGGAGGCAGAATTATCCTTTTGATAGCTATTTATTCCATAATCCAATTTAGTCTTCCTATACATAATAACCAGTTGTAAGTTGTACTGGGTATCTTAATAGTGTCATTTTGATGTAGCTGAGCCCATGGTATATGTTTACATTCACACACGGGTAATGAACTAAACAAAAAGACGTGATCTGGCCGTTTTGACTCCGCTCTGTTCTACTGCTGAATTTGCTAACTCTCGTGCAATGCCAAGAACCTAGGGTGACGTCACAAACAAGTGGACTTTCTCACACGTATCATATATTATGAATTTACACAAAAAATCCAAGCCACGTATCAAACCAGCAACGTTCAACTCTGCAGACAGGCGTCCTACCCACTGCTCCATACAGGGCCTTACCAAGGTCGCTACAATATTTAATGAATGCCTTTGAACATTACAGTTAACATTAGGTATCACAGTACAGGGGTTAAGGTTTGGGTTCAGTTTATAAAACAAAAAAGGTTAGGTTAAGGTTAGGTATCGCAGCACTGGGGTTAAGGTTAGTGTTTGGGTTAAGGTTAGGTATTGCAGCACTGGGGTTAAGGTTAGGGATAAGGTTAGAGTTATGGTTAGAAAAAAATCACTTGTAACATATTGGTAACACCACTACTCGCAACCGCTAACAGCATGCCCCTATTTGTAGCAGTGGTTAGTGCACCCGTCTGGGGAGCTGAAGGATGTGGTTTTGAAACACAGCTTGCCAATTGCTATTTTTTTCTGGATTATTACTCTAATGTTACTTCACCTAGTGCAATGTATTCAGCTGTCAAAGATTTTCGTATAATAGTTTACGTATTCCAATTATTATTACTCCCAACGTTACTTCCCCTCACGTCATATATCTTACGGATTTGGCTGTCAAAGATTTTCGTATAATAGTTTACATATTCCAATAAGACCAGGTTGGCACGTATTACAACAGCATGGCTCCGTAGTAAAGGAGTCCGGGTGCTAAACTGGCCTGCCTGAAGTCCAGACATGTCACCCACTGAAAACATTAGGCGCATTAAGAAATAAAAAATATGACATATATTTTTTATATGACCTCGAACAGTTGAGCAGCTGAAATCCTATATCAAGCAAGAATGGGAAAACATTTCACTTTCAAAACTACAACAATTGGTCTCCTCAGTTCCCAAATGCTTACAGAGTGTTGTTTAAAGAAAAGGAGATGCAACAAAGTAATAAACATGCCCCTGTCCCAACTTTTTAAAAGGTGTTTCTGGCATCAAATTCAAAATGGGGATATATTTTTCCAAAAACATTAACTTTTCTGTGGTTCAACATTTGAAATGTTGTCTTTGTACCATTTTCAATTCAATACAGGGATTAAATGATTTGCACATCATTGTATTCTGTTTTTATTACATTTTACACAGCGTCCCAACTTTTTTGGAAACGGGGTTGTATATAATGTATTACTGTATAACACATCTAACATAGCCTAGTCGTCAACACTGCACACGTTTACGTTTACAAACGTAATTTGCTTGATTATATCTCCTTGCAACCTCTTCTACATTAAGTTAGCAGGTAATATAAGACGGAGAGAGAGGAGGGAAGGATATTCGTTTGAGAAAACCCCTGATTCACTGGGCAAAAAGTAATAGTAAAATGTTTTCTATTGTAGATTGCGATATCTAGTGGTTGGTTTTGTATACTGCAGCCTCACTGGTTTATAATTTCCCGCTAAAAATTAACTTGACAGAAGGTCCTTGACGTAACCTACATGGGCGAAAGTATTTTTCTGATACATGTCTACAAAGTAACACCTGCATATCAAAGGTTCTGACACTTTTAGCCAGTTTAGCCAGGACCTTTTGTTTACCTATCACCCTTTTATTTCAGCATGAAACGTAACCTGAAATAATTTATGGAAATAACGATTATGGCATATTTGTTGTTTTTCTTGGTTTGTTTTGTTTCCCCAATAGCCTATAGTGCTATAAGTATTACAGTTAAACCTGGTTGGGAACGCTGCGGCCAGGAATACAGTGAAAATCATTGGCCCAAAGTAAACCCGGGAAAATATGTTAATCCTCCCCCAGAGCAGTTTGTGCGCACTTGTATTGTCCCAGGGCTGTGTGCTTGTGTGGATTTGTAAATCATGCAATGTAGAGAAGACTATGATCTGCAATGTTAATATTAAAATCTGCATATTTTCGCATAATCCGTTTGCTGTTTTATTTGGTAATTTTGCGTTTGACACAACTAGGCCTGTGTTATCTATTTTTTTTGTTTTGTTTTGGGGTGAAAGGAATGGGATAACTTGGCGAATAGACACAGATGATGAGTGAAAATAGAAAATGAAGTACAATGCCAGAGTGAACCACGAGGGATGCACAGTCTTAAGTTGTAGTAGTTGATGAAGAGGGAAGCAGATAATAGTAAAACGGGTTTGCCCATATTTTTTAAAGAGACAGTCAGGTGTATCAAGCAAGGTCACGATAGTGAAACAGAAACGTAAAAAACGTACATTGAAAGGTTCTCCAACGGCACATGATGGTGGCAAGGATGGCGAGCTTCGGAACCGCTTCTCATCTGGATGAGGGGTAAGCTACGTTTATAATGCTCTATGAGTTAGCATCACACCCACAGCAAAATAATGGCCTCGTGTAAACCTACTCCTTATTCACGTATGATTGCGTCCGGTTGCACTCTTTAACAAAGGATGCACAACGGCAATGCTTTATCTATTATTCTACCGAAACAGCTTGTTCCTAGTCGTGTAGCCTGTTATTGCAACCGTGGCTGGCAATTTAGTTCTCAACGTAAGAAACATTTAATACCCAAGTTGGAACCATGGCAATGAAGACAGATAACAAAAGGGAAATATGACGCCATTATGGCTTTGTAGCACAAGTTGTGTTGTTGAATGGCCATAACACAAACATGCTCACAGCCCAAGCTATGGTCTATACCGCAAAGTAGATTCCGACAATGTATTATTTACGTCTAATTAATGCTGCACAACCCTCTTGTTGCTCTGTTCAAGCCTCTAACTTGACAACTTATGCATATCGCATATTCACCACTGCCTTTTGCATGACCATAATTAGGTTACTTAGTTACAGTACATAGTTCTAAGCACACCAGCCAGGTTGTTCTGCGATAGACACTTGAATTGTGAAAGTGGTTAAATGTAAAGGGAAAATTCCTTTGTTGATATAAGTGCCTCTACGGTAGGCTTTTTAGTATGTTCCACCCAAAAACTGCAGTCAGATTGCAGTATATTACTACAAAATGCGGTAAGAGTGCAGTGTATTTGTTCAATTGCTGTCAGTGCAGTACATTTGTTCAACTGCAGTCAGAGTGCAGAATACTAGTTCAGTTGCCATCAGAGTGCGGTAGATTAGTTCAACTTCAGTCACACCAATCACAACTTCTACTGTGGTTGGATTGCAGTATTTTAGTTCAACTATGTTGAGACTGCAGTAGATTAATTTAACTGCATTCAGAGTGCAGTAGGTTAGTTCAACTGCGGTCATAGTGCTGTAGATTAGTTCAACTGCAGTCAGAGTGCAGTAGATTAGTTCAACTGCGATCATTGTACAGTAACAGCAGGCTATATAAGTTATGATTGGAGTACAATATATAATTTCATCTGTCATCGTAGTGCAGTACATTAATTCAACTGTGGCCAGATTCCAGTAGATAAGTTTAACTGCGGTCAGAGTGCAGTAGATTAGTTCAGCTGCGGTCAGATTGCAGTAGATTAGTTCAACTGCGATCAGAGTGCAGTAGATTAGTTCAACCGCGATCAGAGTGCAATAGATTAGTTAAACAGCAATCAGCGTGCAGTAGATTAGGTTAATTGCGGTCACACTGTGGTACATCAGTTCAAATGCAATCGGAGTGCAGTAGATCAGTGCAACTGTAGGTTTGAGTGCATTATAACTGGAGTATATTGTAATTGTGTAATTACTTTGTCCAAATATCAGTATCAGATCTTCATTATGTTTTGCCCGGAGCACCAAATATTGTTCCTTGGTCCCAACAAAAAAATACTAAATGTGACAGTAACACAACATTTCTAGATTACTTTATAATAAACATAAAAACTAAATAAGGCAACAATGCACGCTATGAAATGGCTTACCCTGCTTGAGTTGTTTTTGAAGATCCATGGAGACATTTTTCACAAAAAGTATTTATTCACCTGTCCTAGCCTGGAATTAGCATTATTACCATTGTCCAAATTCATAAATTGAAACTGTGTCCTGAGCCAGAAAATCTGCATTGCAAGTGGAAACTTGCCCAAAAATTCCCTGTTGTGCCATGAGATGTTCTTTTTTGGGGGATATATATAATGGTGTCTGAGCTGTATGTATCTACTTTTCCTTGGTTTGGTAATACAATTTCTTGTTTTTGTAAAGTTTAGTCAGAGAATTTCTGAACTTCCAGAAGCCCGTATCGACCAATCAGCTACTGAAGTTTAAACCAGAAAAGGAACCTGGCAAGCCTAGTTCAGCCGGCCTGCAATTAAAAGTGTTAAATGTTTCCCTCACTGGATTCAAACCCGGGTCTCCCACATGAGTAGCTGGGTCTTTACCCACCATGCTACAGAGGTATATGCTTGCCGAGTGTCGATATAGCATCTCAACATTAGATCATTTTGTCACGTATTAACATCATGCCAAGTTTGAATATTTCGCCAGACACCATTAAGAACTGTGTTTTACTGACTAACGTTTCTTATTAAGTTTATTTCCACCACAAATAGCATCTATGAAATGTATGGCTTTTGCCGCGGGCCGTTTTAACAGCTTATTAACCAGTAATAGGCTTACTAGTATCTAACTTACTACTTGGAATAGTCATAAGAATTGAGCAATTGCTAGCGAGACTGAATATGAACTTTACACAACCAAAGCTATTTCGTGGCACAAAAACATTCGTTTTTCATTTGTGAATGACATTGATACTTAACTATCAATATAGGTGGTGATAAGTGACTTTTTGTCAAGTGCCAAGACAAGAGAATCGTGGAAACCCCTACTCTTTTACCGCCCAAGGGGTTTTGATCTAGCCTATATTACCCCAAAAATCATGCACGGAGGCATAATTCGAAAATCCACCAAAAATAATCGCAATATAAACATTTTCATTTTAGGCTTACTATAACGTAGCTACTGAAGGTTGTAGCCTGCAAAGTTTTTGTCTATCCTGACCCAAACAGCATGCACATATGCGTACTTCAAAAATCCACAAGAAAAAGTCGCAATATAACCGTGAACTGAAGGTTGTAGACAGCAAAGTTTTTGTCTATCCAGAACAAATCCTAATGCATAATTTGCTTTGACTGTGACAAGATTCGAAACACGGGACCTATTGGTTGGAGGTCTGCATCTCTAACCACTATGCTATGTAACAAGGGGTAGTCACTCACTCACTCACTCACTCACTCACTCACACAGTAAGAGACATTCGCTCTTCTTGGCCGGCTCCGCTTACGCGGTCCGGCAAAAAATATATATTTTTGGAGGAGCAAAATGTTGCAGGTCTTTTTCCATTAATGTTGTGTCAATTGTTTTTTTTTTAGCTACCTTACTTTTATTACTACAACTATGGTAAGGTTTTATACTTTAAAATGTATTTGTCAAAAATGTTCTTCGTTGATTTTTTAGTAAATAATAGATGGCGTTTGTGTGATGAGTAACCAAGAACCCCAATGCAATGAAAGGTGAGCAGTAGGAGTCTGATTACTGTGTATTCCAAGGTATTGCTAGGCCTATTGTTTGTCTGGTTATCAGATTATCTGTCACGCCAGGGGTGAAAAATTCCATTAAAAAAAAAGAACACATGCATAATGCCACACCCTTTTGCACACTGACTTGAAAAACAAAATCAGACATCCTTTTAGACAAATTAACTTCTATGTAAAACTTCTATTTCGAGGCAGGACACAAGTGCAGCGAGAATGGATGACTATTAATAAATAACTAAGATATAATGAAAAAGAAACAAAAACACGAAAATAGAAACAACGTTACATTGGGAGGAAACCAAACACAAAGACCGACAAGATACACTAGGAATGTAGCAACTTAAACTGTGACACTGATCAGGAACACAGGTGAGGGCAATAACAACAAACAGGTGTCCGGGCTCTAAATAAGTTAGATAGGGGGTTAGACCTTACTGGCCTGGCAAACTTACCAGGACATGACAGAATCATGCTTTAGTGTCGCCAAAGTGCTGACCTGTAGATAGAAATATTTGTTACATAATTACATAAAAATACAATGCGCAATTATACCTGCAGAATATAACACCATCATAAAAACATTTTCTCTCTAGATATATTAACATCTTTAATTATTAATGCAGTTATAAATGTTTGTTGGATTTTAGACTTTAGGCTACTGTGTTAAGGCTATGTTTAAGCAATGTAATAAAATAACTAGCACCAAATGGCTCTTCCCTATCTTTTGTTTACAGGCTTCCAGTGGACTTTTATAAAAATGTAGGAAACATGCAAATATGTAGCCTTACTTCACCACAGAGACTCAGACAGAGATTGAAGCAGGACAGACAGGTTAGTTGTTTTGTGTGAATATGACTGGGAAAGAAGTGAAAATCCAGCAATAAAGAGGGTGAAGTTGAATTAAGAAATTATAAGGAAAATAATAGACGGAGATGGATAGAGAAAGAAAGAGGGTGTGTGTGAATATGTCTGCCATGGAAACCTAGAATTGTTTTGTTGTTATACAGAAACCTGTTGGCGGTAGGTGGCATTGACCTTGAAAATTAAAAAAAGTATTTCCTGTACATCTGTCTGAGAACAATAGAAATGAGGGGGACACATGGCTAATCAGGTTTTTTTCAGTCTAAAAGAGAGACCATATTTCAGTGTTGTAACTACACAAAACTAGATAAACACAGCCTAGAAAGTTTAGTCACATTTCAATCATTGTTTTGGGACCTTATCTGTAGTTACAATGCACGTTTCTTATTAAGTTTGATAATGATAATGCACAGTTATCATGCTTATTGTATGTCAGTTCTAGGAGTTTAAAAATGACTGAGCCCAGACAATTACATGGAAAGCTTATGTTGTATATAACACAGTGGTGCAGCGATAGTACTGCATAGATATGGTCAAATATGCCTAACCACCTGTAGTACTAGCAATAAGCTAGCCAAGTCTGAAAAAGAGGAGCATTTCATAAAATATTTTTACAATTAGGTAAGATTCAATTATGCCTATGTTATAAAAGTATGCTGAAAAATGTAATCACTTTACCAATAGTAAATTATTCTGTTTAGGGCTGCAACTAACTATTTTGATCTGTCGATTAGTAATGCAATGAATTGATTAATCGGATACCAACATAGGCTTAAATGCAAGTTGTTTATTTTTTATATAACCCAATTACCAAAAAAGTTTGGACACTGCGTAAAATGCAAATAAAAACAGAACGCAATGATGTGCAAATCATTTATCCCTATATTTAATTGAAAATAGTACGAACACAACATATCAGATGTTGAAACTGAGAAATTGTATTTTTTTTTAAATACAGGTGCTGGTCATAAAATTAGAATATCATCAAAAAGTTGATTTATTTCAGTAATTCCATTCAAAAAGTGAAACTTGTATATTATATTCATTCATTACACACAGACTGATATATTTCAAATGTTTATTTCTTTTAAGTGTGATGATTATAACTGACAACTAATGAAAATCCCAAATTCAGTATCTCAAAAAATTAGAATATTACTTAAGACTAATACTAAAAAAGGATTTTTAGAAATGTTGGCCAACTGAAAAGTATGAACATGAAAAGTATGAGCATGTACAGCACTCAATACTTAGTTGGGGCTCCTTTTGCCTGAATTACTGCAGCAATGCGGCGTGGCATGGAATCGATCAGTCTGTGGCACTGCTCAGGTGTTATGAGAGCCCAGGTTGCTCTGATAGTGGCCTTCAGCTC
>JACXGI010012713.1:10691-22297 GCA_016801175.1 Esox masquinongy | reverse complement strand
ACCTGGGCTCTCATAACACCTGAGCAGTGCCACAGACTGATCGACTCCATGCCACGCCGCATTGCTGCAGTAATTCAGGCAAAAGGAGCCCCAACTAAGTATTGAGTGCTGTACATGCTCATACTTTTCATGTTCATACTTTTCAGTTGGCCAACATTTCTAAAAATCCTTTTTTTGTATTGGTCTTAAGTAATATTCTCATTTTCTGAGATACTGAATTTGGAGTTTTCATTAGTTGTCAGTTATAATCATCAAAATTAAAAGAAATAAACACTTGAAATATATCAGTCTGTGTGGAATGAATGTATACATTTTACAAGTTTCACTTTTTGAATGGAATTACTGAAATAAATCAACTTTTTGATGATATTCTAATTTTATGACCAGCACCTGTATTTCGGTGACAGTCCCCTTACTCCCAGTTAGTCCTTCAGGCACATAGTCATTCTTTAAAACAATCCATTATTCAGCTCTGTCTCAGTCAGTAATTAGCTTTATCAGCATTGTACAAATTCATGAATGGAAACCGTACATAACCCTATCGCAAAGCTGCATTGCAAGCGGAAAACTACTCTGAAACACCCTGAACTAAGAAAAGTGGTGTTGTTTACCTCAAAGAATATGACAATGTTGAATACCTCTAAAAAAAGTTTTAACTTTTGCGATATAATTCTCATTTCAAATAAACTGGTACTTCCTGTGTTTACCGGTCAGTTTTTTTCACAATTGTATCAACCCACATGTTCGTTCGGAAAGAGTAAGTGTATACACAGCAAATGAAAGTTAGTATTCGCTAGCTAGAAGGCAAGTTACCTATTTGGTCTTTGATATTCACCTCGGACAGTCACCTCGACGATGAACACGTTAATCCTCAACCCTTGCCCAGAATATCCGGAGGCAATGTGTACTTTGTGTATTATAACATAGCAATCAGAAGTATTACTTACAATCTGTCTTGTCTCCACGGGTTGAACTGGCAAACTTGATGGAATTGCATTCCCCTTTAGTCCTCTTCTAAGTGAACGTGTGCCACAATCCTCTGCATTTAAATGTTTCTTGCAAACATTTTATATCTCGTTGGCAAAGTTGCTCCATTGATTATCCCACAATATGACTCGGGAGAGGCAGAGGTATTGTCCCAATTGCAGAGTGGGTAGAATTTAATTAACTCAAGATCCACGAGCAGGCAAACAAGCAAGCAAAAGTTGACATCACGACATCTACGTAGTGAATATATAAAACATAAATATAGCAAGAAATATAGCAATAATATACATAAGCGTTAACTAGCAGCAATTTAAAAAAGCTAGGTGAAGCAACCTATCTTCACATAGCTTGTTGAGGTTAAAGTTCACGCTCACCTCGAAGACATCACTGCCAAAGAACAGAAGCTGTGTATCGTGGCTATAGGAAATAGTTTGCTAGTGTCAGTTTGAATTCAGCCAATTCTGTTGGCTGTTTCGTCAGTGCACGGTTTGAAAAATCGCTACTGTGACAGATTACTGGATGTAGTTTGAAGTGTTTTGGTGTAGTTTTCGGCTAGCAATGCAGCTTTGCGATAGTGGTACGAATCCTAAAATCCTAAAAACTCTAATTACAGACCGTAGAGCTGAATAATGGATTATTTGAAAAAAATGACTCTATGGACCTTCTAGAACATCTCTGGTTAAGTGAAATTTCAGAAAAATATGAATTTTGGACGAATTATCCCTTTAACAATTTCATAGTTACAAAAGTACACACCGACTTGAAACATTCGGAATATGGACGAAGACATAAACATCCAAACTTATGAAAAGGCAAGTAGTTAGCTGTCATTTCAGAGTTTGATGGGTTTAGCTTCTATATCTATTGTCCAAAATTCACATTACAGTCTGTAGTAGTGGAAAAAACCCACAAAGTTCATTTTCGTCAGTGGATATAATATTGTAGCTATTTTTAGTACAAGTTACTCTAATCTTTAACCAATTGTATGAACTAATATTTTAATTGATTGATAGATTCAAACAAAACCCAAAAAATGTGTCACCTAATAATCTCTTGCATTGCGCTTTAAAAAGTCAAAGAACACGTCATGACAATCCTTACCCTTTCGCTTCCGTCTAATGTGTCTTATCCAAACCACCATTCTAAAGGTCATTGTTACAGATGAGATTATGACGCCTGTGCCAGGGTGATGTTAGTATTCCCTGTGTGTCCCTGTGTTTGACTGACAGCCCTACGCAACGCTCTGTTTCCACTGTGCCATCCCTCTCTGCTGCACATCACATCCTTTACATAAGCCAATGATTTTCAGCTTACCTGAGCCAATGATTTTCTCTATTTTGATCCTGGAAGCTTCAATTTCTCTGGCAAACTCGTGGACGGCCTGGCAGGGGTCTTCGTAGGTGTGCGGGTCGATGTAGAAGCGTGTGTCAGGGAATGACACTAAAATAAACAGCATTACAATCTGGTCACATATCACAGGAAACAATATTTGACAGGAGTCTGTGTCACAGGAGATGAGAGAGAGGGGGAATATAAAGAAAGAGAGAGAGCTATAAAGTGAGAATAGGAAAGAAGCAGAATTGATATTTTCTACGTACAACCCCATTTCCAAAAAATGGATGCTGCGTAAAATGTAAAGTAAAACAGAATTCAATTATGTGCTAATCATTTAAACCATAATAGAAAATTCTATGAAGACAACATATCAGATGTTGAAACTGAGACATTTTATTGTTTTTTGAAAAATATTTTTTTCCTAAACCAGGTTTAGTTCCCAAACCAGGTTTATTTCCTTCCACCAGGTTTAGTTCTTTAGCATTACACAACTTTTCCAGTGTTAAACATGCCTCTGTCCCAACTTTTTTGAAACATGTTGCTGGCATTAAATTCAAAATGGGAATATATTTTTCCAAAAACAATCACAATAGTTTCAACATTTGATATGTTGTCTTTGCACTATTTTCAATTAAATACAGGGATAAATGATTTCCACATCATTGCATTCTGTTTTTATTTGCATTTCATGCAGCGACTTTTTGGAAACGGGACTGTAAATAAATTTAAAAGGGAAGTGAACTGTGTACACTGAGGATAAAGACCATAATCACTGGAGTGAAGATTAGGAATGGGGAAATACAATAAAGCATAAGACATTAATCTCGTACGGTAATACTTTATTATACCAAATGTTTCCTACAGCTTTTGATGTTGAGACTATTTTGTAAATTAATTAAATCAAACCCTTCTTTTACCAGTCCATTCTCTTAATCACACCAGATTACACTTAGACATAGCAAAATGCAATTAACTCTGGGTGCTGGGAATACTGGAGTTACCTCAGAGTAGAAAATGAATCCCAGCATTTTGTACATTCACATAAAGGATGTTTTAAAATGTTTTCTTACAGTCTTTTGTTTTCCAACCTTCTCTGTCAGAGTGGCTTGTTTGTTTGCACTGGTAGGACGTGGTCACCGATGTAAAGAAAGAGCCAGAAGTTAGCTACCTTGTGAGTTGTTCATTCCTGTCTGTTAGGGAATTAGCCACGGGTTGGGCCATCTTTTGTAAGGCAATGTGTTTGTTTTTGTGTCCAGGACTAGTTATCTACTGCCTGAGCGTGGATTCTTTAATCATCTCTATCATGAGTAACTGTTTTTCCTTTGGGCACAAACAAGCATGCCAAAGAAATTGATTGTATATGTATCTTTCATTTTATCCCTGAGCTCTACTGTATTTCACCTAGAAAGTAAAGTAACACACGGTCCATTATTTTACTATGTCCTTTAAACAACATTTACCATGTTAAGACATTTAGTGAGAGGGATACTCTGGTAATAATAAAACCAACATACCATGACCATTCTGGTAGTGCATCTTCTCCTCATCTGAGTCCTGGAAGGCCTTGCTATAGCCGCAGTGTCTGTATCATAACCACACAAAGAAAAATGAAACCTCTCACTATGGATAAGACAGCAGTCTGTGTAAGGCTAGCATTAGCATTTATGCCCAAAACACCATTCACTATGGATAATACAACAGTAGGTGTAAGTCTAGCACTTGCATTTATGCCCAAATCACCATTCACTATGGATAAGACAGCAGTCTGTGTAAGGCTAGCATTAGCATTCATGCCCAAAATACCATTCAATATGTATACAGTGAGGGAAAAAAGTATTTGATCCCCTGCTGATTTTTTACGTTTGCCCACTGACAAAGAAATGATCAGTCTATAATTTTAATGGTAGGTTTATTTGAACAGTGAGAGACAGAATAACAACAAAAAAAATCCAGAAAAACGCATGTCAAAAATGTTATAAATTGATTTGCATTTTAATGAGTGAAATAAGTATTTGATCCCCTCAATCAGAAAGATTTTTTCTCCCAGGTGTCTTTTATACAGGTAACGAGCTGAGATTAGGAGCACTCTCTTAAAGGTAGTGCTCCTAATCCCAGCTTGTTACCTGTATAAAATACACCTGTCCACAGAAGCAATCAATCATTCAGATTCCAAACTCTCCACCATGGCCAAGACCAAAGAGCTGTCCAAGGATGTTAGGGACAAGATTGTAGACCTACACAAGGCTGGAATGGCCTACAAGACCATCGCCAAGCAGCTTGGTGAGAAGGTGACAACAGTTGGTGCGATTATTCGCAAATGGAAGAAACACAAAAGAACTGTCAATCTCCCTCAGTCTGGGGCTCCATGCAAGATCTCACCTCGTGGAGTTGCAATGATCATGAGAACGGTGAGGAATCAGCCCAGAACTACACGGGAGGATCTTGTCAATGTTCTCAAGGCAGCTGGGACCATAGTCATCAAGAAAACAATTGGTAACACTACACCGTGAAGGACTGAAATCCTGCAGCGCCCGCAAGGTCCCCCTGCTCAAGAAAGCACATGTACAGGCCCGTCTGAAGTTTGCCAGTGAACATCTGAATGATTCAGAGTAGAACTGGGTGAAAATGTTGTGGTCAGATGAGACCAAAATCGAGCTCTTTGGCATCAATTCAACTCGCCGTGTTTGTAGGAGGAGGAATGCTGCCTATGACCCCAAGTACACCATCCCCACCGTCAAACAAGGAGGTGGAAACATTATGCTTTGGGGGTGTTTTTCTGCTAAGGGGACAGGACAACTTCACCGTATCAAAGGGACGATGGACTGGGCCATGTACTGTCAAATCTTGGGTGAGAACCTCCTTTCCTCAGCCAGGACATTGAAAATGGGTCGTGGATGGGTATTCCAGCATGACAATGACCCAAAACACATGGCCAAGGCAACAAAGGAGTGGCTCAAGAAGAAGCACATTAAGGTCCTGGAGTGGCCTAGCCAGTCTTCAGACCTTAATCCCATAGAAAATCTGTGGAGGGAGCTGAAGGTTTGAGTTGCCAAATGTCAGCCTCGAAACCTTAATGACTTGGAGAAGATCTGCAAAGAGGAGTGGGACAAAATCCCTCCTGAGATGTGTGCAAACCTGGTGGCCAACTACAAGAAATGTCTGACCTCTGTGATTGCCAACAATGGTTTTGCCCCCAAGTTCTAAGTCATGTTTTGCAGAGGGGTCGAATACTTATTTCACTCATTAAAATGCAAATCAATTTATAACATTCTAGACATGCGTTTTTCTGGATTTTTTTGTTGTTATTCTGTCCCCCACTGTTCAAATAAACCTACCATTAAAATTATAGACTGATAATCTCTTTGCCAGTGTGCAAACGTACAAAATTAGCAGGGGATCAAATACTTTTTTCCCTCACTGTAAGACAATAGTAGGTGTAAGGCTAGCATTAGCACTTCAGATTATACATCTGAAGTGTTATAATTCCTATAAAGGTCCCCTTAGGCGTAGTTATGCATATATATATATATATATATATATATATATATATATATATATATAGTGGGATGTATATATATACAGCTCTGGAAAAAATTAAGAGACCACTGCACCTTTTTCTTTCCTTTCCAATAAAGTCGAAAAGGAAGGTTTTGAGTGAGGAACAGAAGGGTTAAAATTAAGAGACCACTGCAAATTGAACGCTTCTGTTCCTCACTCAAAACTTTACTTTTCAACTTTTTTGGAAAGGAAAGAAAAAGGTGGAGTGGTTTCTTAATATTTTCCGGAGCTACATATGAAATATATATATATTCATATATAGCTCCGGAAGAAATTAAGAAACCACTGCACCTTTTTCTTTCCTGTGCACATCATACACACACACACATATATATATATACACATGTGTGTGTGTATGATGTGCATTTGGCGCATTATGAAATGGAAGATACAAAAAAGGACACCCCGAACTGTTGAGCAACTGCAATTCTATATCAAGCAAGAATGGGAATACATTTCACTTTCAAAACTACAGCAGTTGGTGTCCTCAGTTCCCAAACACTTACAGAGTATTGTTAAAAGAAGAGGTGATGCAACACAGTGGTAAACATGCCCCTGTCCCAACCTTTTTGAAACTTGTTGCTGGCATCAAATTCAAAATGGGCATGTATTTTTCCAAAAACAATAATATTTCTCAGTTTAAACATTTGATATGTTGTCTTTGTACTATTTTCAATTAAATATAGGGATACATTATTTGCACATCATTGCATTCTCTTTTCATATGCATTTTACACAGCATCCCAACTTTTTTGGCAACAGGGTTGTATATGAAAGACTGAGAGAAAAAGAAATGTCTAGGCATAATATATCTTCAAAGTAGTTTATATATATCAACAGAGAAACTGAAGGGTGCATTTAAATATTTACATTGTTACACCTACTGTTGTCTTATCTGTAGTGAATGGTATTTTGGGCATAAATGCTAATGCTAGCCTTACACCATTGTTTGACTATTTCTAAAGCTCCTATTATCTATGCAGAAAATCTCAGAGATGACCTGATCCAGAATGAGAAGTACTAGTCATTGTCATTTTGGAAAAGTTACTGTATCATTGGAGCATATAGGATTTACAGTATAAGGCATACAGAGGATCCTGTGGATTTCAATGCATAATCTGAATAGGACAGCAGAGGCAGATAAAGAACATAAAAGAATAGACCAATAAACAGTAAATATGAATTATAGTGTAAACGAGTGCTATGAAGACGTTGGTTACATTTACTTAAACCCTTGACGAGGTAGTGAAAAAAAATTCCCACATACGTAAATGAGTGACGTAGAGTCAGAGAGGACTCATCCACATCAGGGGTAGTGGTGTATTGTAAGAAAGGGTTGCCTTGCCGTTTCCTGCAGATGACGATGGCCAGGAAGGTCACAAGGCCAGAGACCAGGGCCATACAGATCCAGATGATGGTCATAGTGTCATAGCGCAGAGGAACTGCACACACAACAACACAACTGGTTAGGGTAAGAGAGAGACAGTGTGTGTATCTGTGTGTTTATTTCTGTGTGTGTGTTTTCAGTGCTCTTTGAGGCTAGGATCAGCAGCAGCATTTCTGACAGGGGTGACCCTCACACAAAGCGCAGATCGATAGCATTAAAGGATTGTCAGAAGGCTTCCTGGTCCTACTGATGCTCATGGCTCTTTAACCCAGCACTATTCTAGCAAACAGGGGATGTCCGAAGGATGTCCAAGGGACCATAATACAACCTTTTCTGTAGGAACAATATTCAGCTCAGCTCTGGGTTACCACACTAATTCCTACTGTTTGTGGCCATCCGGCACTGTTAAAATGTCTACCAAAAGATAATGTTAATGTCTACCAACACACTACCCTTTTCAAGGAATTGGGACTAGAAGAAAGAAAAAGTACTTATTCACATTAAATTGTTGTTTTTATCTTGGAGAGGCATTTCTGTGTTTTGTTCTGTATCATTAAGAAGGGTGTTTCAATTGTAATACAAATGTACTACATTATGTAACACATTATGGAGAAATAGCAAGGAGGTAACTACCTACGGGTGTCGGGGGCTAAAACATTCATCTGAATTAAAGGGGATACCTCTGAATTTAGAGCCCCTTTATCTACTTACCTTACCATGACATTGTTAGTTTTTCAAAGGATGTAGTGTTTTTTGTCATTTCAGCAAACTATTGCTTGATCAAATGTGTACTGAACATTCATATATTCACTTTACTTTCTGTTTGCTAGATGTATGCTACTATACATTCTACCTCATATTTTAACACTTTAATTTTACTTCCATCAAATTACTTTTAAAGTAAACATTTTCACACCACAGTATGCTGATCACTACTAGATTATTTCAACAAGTGTCCTGATCTTTTACTAATAAGCAGTATAAGGATAGAATAATCACATTTCAAGAGGAGATGGCTCTCATGATGAATAGACTGAACTTACACTTAAGAGGCAACGAATGCTGATGCAGCTTTCAAGACACACTCTACTGGGGTGGCTGGGGAACTGAGATTGACTGGGAGGAAAACTTTGAAATCAATACACCAATCCTCCTGAGAGCCAGTGGTTTCAGCCCAGCCAGTTCTGGGTGTGACTGGTAAAGGTCTACATGCCAACATGGCTGCTTGCTCCAATGGGGTGGAAGCGGGTGGAAGGAGAATAAGTCACAGAACCCCACAGCGGCATAGCTTATCTCTGAGCTGTTAGGGCTGGAATCTCACATTCTACAGTGAATTATGCTGTTGTAGATAAGCATGCTCCTTTAAAACATCTAAGAGTGAAGGATTGATTCAACCCTTGGTTCACGCAGGATTCTCCTGAGAAATGAAGGGGAATGAAAGCCTGGTTGAAGGTTATGGTAGATATCAGAAGTCTACTCTCCCTGGCTGAAAATGCAGTTTTGATCAGTGAAATGGTGAAATCAAGACATGATTATGTCAGGCCTTTATTCACCTTCAATACGATTTTGTAAGCAACAGTATTTAAATGAAAAAATAAATTGTAATTTCTCAGAAAAATCAACAAAACTGATTTGGCTGCTAAAAAGGTGTTTGTTTAAATCCCTTAAAATTCATCCCGGAACCAAGAGAAAATGTCAAATCTAGATTATGTATTGCCTATTGAAATGGGCTACTTTTCTATTTATCGAACGTGATTAAGATGGGGGAAGAAAATGTAATGTAACCTACTGTTATTATTCTGCTTCATGTACCTAAACATATTTTACATAGCCTACCTAATGTAGCCTAAAGACATCTGGATTTTCTCACCACTATTTCCGCCCACATCTCTCTCTCGGCATAACTGTCGGTACATGATACAGTAAACTGAAACAGCATATACAGTACATGCAGGGCTTGACATTGGCACTCGCCCACCCACCAAATGCGGGTAGAATTCGGCTGTGCCGTGTAACACAGTCAATCTTACTAGCCACTTTGGTGGATGGCATTCTACATATCTATACACAGGGTTTTTCCTGCATTCAAAGCTCAAAGACGACAGCCGTCCCAAAATCTCGCACCGCCTCTGTGTGTTGGCATGGTAAAACATGATTTTGCGCTCATATATAAAATACCAGCGAAACACTGCAGCTAAAATGACGGTAGGATGAAACTTTTCCCATATTGAGTGTTGCCAGGTGGGGTGTGTTTCCTAATTGGGCAATTTTTAATGGGCTTGGGCGGGTCGATTTTTTTCTGGATCCTAGTTTTCTTTTACACCCAAGCATTTCAAAATATTCATTTTAATTTTAATAACCTCAAACTACATCTAATCTGCATAACATTTTTTAAAACTTTTCTGGTGACTTCTAGTAGCCTAGAATTACAGATTTGTTTTTAAAGAGAGATCACGAGACAAACCAAGATGACTGCTGAAAAGACCATCAGATTAGGGTATGCACTATCACCAAAAACATTAGGCTATATATGCAATATATAGAGTAAAAAAAGATATAATTAACATATTTAAGTCACTAACAATGTAAATATATGAACGTGAAGACTTTGGATCAGCGACAGCAGCAGAGCCTAGCACAGCTGAAGGAAGTCGAGGGAGATTAACGATGTGGCGTCAATGCAAGGATGGGGAAAAAATAACTTGGCAAAGCTGTAATAAATACAGCTCTGTTTCGTTTTTTCTGCACGTCTATATTAACAAGAAAATAGCATAACAAAAATAGACAACAATAATACTGACTGCGATTAATTATAAAGCTGATGAGTGATTTCATATTTCTTTTTAAATAACATGTTAATAGCTCTAGGTTACGTTAAAAATAAATACATTGCAGTGTGCATTAGCTGCTCAAGTGGACATGGACAACAGGGCAGATTTAACACTATAATAGTTGTCTTTTTCAAGTGTGTAGCCATGTTATATGAAGTATTTCACAGAGGGGTGTCTGGTAGAGTGGGGTACCACCTTCGCCTAATTTTGAGCCTGGAAAACCCCTGTATGTATGTATGTATGTATGTACGCACACACACACACACACAAACACACATCACCCCTCACATCTTTGTAAATATTTGATTATATCTTTTCATGTGACAACACTGAAGAAATGACACTTTGCTACAATGTAAAGTAGTGAGTGTACAGCTTGTATAACAGTGTAAATTTGCTGTCCCCTCAAAATAACACAACACACAGCCATTAATGTCTAAACCGCTGGCAATAAAAGTGAGTACACCCCTAAGTGAAAATGTCCAAATTGGGCCCAAAGTGTCAATATTTTGTGTGGCCACCATTATTTTCCCACACTGCCTTAACCCTCTTGGGCATGGAGTTCACCAGAGCTTCACAGGTTGCCACTGGAGTCCTCTTCCACTCCTCCATGACGACATCACGGAGCTGGTGGATGTTAGAGACCTTGCGCTCCTCCACCTTCCGTTTGAGGATGCCCCACAGATGCTCAATAGGGTTTAGGTCTGGAGACATGCTTGGCCAATCCATCACCTTTACCCTCAGCTTCTTTAGCAAGGCAGTGGTCATCTTGGAGGTGTGTTTAGGGTCGTTATCATGTTGGAATACTGCCCTGCGGCCCAGTCTCCGAAGGGAGGGGATCATTCTCTGCTTCAGTATGTCACAGTACATGTTGGCATTCATGGTTCCCTCAATGAACTGTAGCTCTCCAGTGCTGGCAGCACTCATGCAACCCCAGACCATGACACTCCCACCACCATGCTTGACTGTAGGCAAGACACACTTGTCTTTGTACTCCTCACCTGGTTGCCGCCACACACGCTTGACACCATCTGAACCAAATAAGTTTATCTTGGACTCATCAGACCACAGGACATGGTTCCAATAATCCATATCCTTAGTCTGCTTGTCTTCAGCAAACTGTTTGCGGGCTTTCTTGTGCATCATCTTT
Organism: Esox masquinongy; assembly: GCA_016801175.1. Taxonomy (NCBI): domain Eukaryota; kingdom Metazoa; phylum Chordata; class Actinopteri; order Esociformes; family Esocidae; genus Esox; species Esox masquinongy. The sequence continues at coordinate 11,049 of JACXGI010012713.1, read as the reverse complement.
AGAAGAGGCTTCCTTCTGGGACGACAGCCATGCAGACCAATTTGATGCAGTGTGCGACGTATGGTCTGAGCACTGACAGGATGACCCCCCCCACCCCTTCAACCTCTGCAGCAATGCTGGCAGCACTCATACGTCTATTTCCCAAAGAAAACCTATGACACTGAGCACGTGCACTCAACTTCTTTGGTCGACCATGGCGAGGCCTGTTCTGAGTGGAACCTGTCCTGTTAAACCGCTGTATGGTCTTGGCCACCATGCTGCAGCTCAGTTTCAGGGTCTTGGCAATCTTCTTATAGCCTAGGCCATCTTTATGTAGAGCAACAATTCTTTTTTTCAGATCCTCAGAGAGTTCTTTGCC
>JACXGI010012713.1:0-10591 GCA_016801175.1 Esox masquinongy | reverse complement strand
AGAGAGCGATAACACCGGGGAGGGAAAATGTCTAATTGGGCCCAATTTGGACATTTTCACTTAGGGGTGTACTCACTTTTGTTGCCAGCGGTTTAGACATTAATGGCTGTGTGTTGAGTAATTTTGAGGGACAGCACATTTACACTGTTATACAAGCTGTACACTCACTACTTTACATTGTAGCAAAGTGTCATTTCTTCAGTGTTGTCACATGAAAAAATATAATCAAATATTTACAAAAATGTGAGGGGTGTACTCACTTTTGTGAGATACTGTATATATATATATATATATATACACACACATATTTTACAATTGTAATCTCATTGCAATGACAGTGAAACTACGAGCTACGTCCCTAAAACTCCCATGAGCACCATGCATTGTTTGAATCTGTTCCATTTGTTTTAGGCCTATTACCTTGCGTGCCAGTGACCGAACAAGTGAACAATACAGGCTAAGATGTAGCACACCTACACAATGTTGTTTGGGTGGTAACTAACATGGCGTTCTCAGTCGAAGTGCCTGTTGCAGATGATAGTGAATTTGTTTGGTGCCACAGTAAGATGTTTTTAGTTGCTTCACAAAAAAAATTCTGATTCTGTTTATGGAGCTTGAAGGATTAAGAGAACAAGACTTTCTATGTCACCGCTCATTCCACTACAGAACATATTGAGTGAGACATTTTCTGTAGACCTCAGTAGCCACAGGAATTATTGTGTGAAGTGTGCTCCTCAAAAGGTGACGTTGCAACAGTTGATATTTTCACCTGTTTACAATACATACATATATATATATACAGCTCTGGAAAAAATTAAGAGACCACTCCTAATTTTTCTTAAATCAGCATCTCTACATGTATGGCAGCCATTCAATTCCAGTGTCTGTTAAATTCCAACACAGGCACACCTCATTTTACTTAATGAGGTATTGATTAGGTGATTACCTGAACCAAATCTAATTTAACGTGGAAAAGTATAAAAACCACTGCTGTGGTCATCACTATCCTCTTGCAATAGGACCAGCTGGATGGCAAAAACAGTGCAAGTAGTACCTCAAAGGTAATTTGAATAAAAAAATAACTACTCAGCATGACAAAACTGTTGAAAAGAAAAGCTTTGAGTGAGGAAAAGAAGGGTTCAATTCTGCCTTTACTGGCAGAGGGATACAGTGAGCGTCAGGTTGCTTCCATCCTGAAAATTTCAAAGATGGCTGTTCATAAGAACAAGGTCAAGCAACAGACATTGGGGACAACAAAGCTACAGTCTGGCAGAGGGCGAAAACAACCGAGATGACTGTCAACTCATTCGAATGTCACTCAACAACCGTAGGATGACATCAAGTGACCTACAAAAAGAATGGCAAACAGCAGCTGGGGTGAGGTGCACAGCGAGGACAGTTCAAAACAGGCTCCCTGGGGGCAGGGCTAAAGTCGTGCAAAGCTAGAAAAAAGCCCTTCATCAATGAGAAGCAAAGAAGAGCCAGGCTGAAGTTTGCAAAAGACCATAAGGATTGGACCCTTTGCCTAACACCTGGTCGTTTAATGGTTAGACAGAGTCCTGGAGAGGCCTACAAGCCACAGTGTCTCGCATCCACTGTGAAATTTGGTGGAGGATCGGTGATGATCTGGGGATGCTTCAGCAAGGCTGGAATTGGGCAGATTTGTCTTTGTGAAGGACGCATGAATCAAGCCATGTACAATGTTATCCTGGAAGAAACCCTGCTTCCTTCTGCTCTGACAATGTTCCCCAACTCTGAGAATTGTTTTTTCCTGCAGGAAAATGCTCCATGTGACACAGCCAGGTGAATCAAGGTGTGGATGGAGGACCACCAGATCAAGACCCTGTCATGGCCAGCCCAATCTCCGGACAGTTGCAATTAGTTTATTTAGTTTCAGTTGCAATTAGTTTCATCAAAGTATGAAAAATTAACCCCATTGAAAACCTCTGGAATTTGATGAAGAGGAAGATGGATGGTCACAAGCCATCAAACAAAGCCAAGCTACTTGAATTTCTGTGCCAGGAGTGGCATAAAGTCACCCAAAAGCAATGTGACAGACTGGTGGAGAGCATGCCAAGATGCATGAAAGCTGTGATTAAAAATCAGGGTTATTCCACCAAATCTTGATTTCTGAACTCTTCCTAAGTTAAAACATTAGTATTTTGTTGTTGAAAAATGAATATGAATTTGTTTTCTTTGCATTATTTGAGGTCTGAAAATAATGCATCTTTTTTTGGTTATTTTGACCAGTTGTTATTTTCTACAAATAAATACTCTAAATTACAATATTTTTATTTGGAATTTGGGAGTAATGTTATCAGTAGTTTATAGAATAAAACAAAACTGTTCACTTTACTCAAACACATAACTATGAATAGTAAAACCAGAGAAACTGATAATTTTGCAGTGGTCTCTTAATTTTTTCCAGAGCTGTATAGTATATTATCTGATGAAATTTTTGTATAAAATATTTTTAGTGTAAGAATGTTCTATGGCTCCTTTTCTTTCTTGTTTTCTCTCTTTACAGTATATTATATTGTAAAAATGTTGTAAAAAGTTCAAAAGATCCCTTCATTATGCCTTTTTGTTTACAGAGCTCTCCTGAAAAATCTTCCAACCTACCTGACTTCATTATAAAAATATACAAAAATAAATAATCAGACCAATTCACAGATTGCTAATTCTTGAGGTTCCATTAGTTCATACTAAATCAGCGCATCATTGCAATAAACTGCAAAGACTCCATGCGTCTTGATTCCCCAGAGAATCTTGGGCAGTTTAAGGCCCTGATGTTAGATGTGTTATGTGAGCATTACAAGTGTTTGGATTTATTCAAGGATTGTGTGATGTTGACATTTATATGTTGAAATGGTGAAGTTTAACATGTTGTTTCTTATTGTAAGAATCATTTTTTCAAATTGTTCTACCCTTGTTTCAATGCGTTTTCCTATATTAATACAAAAATGTACTGATACTATTTGTACAGACGAGACACTTATTTATTTACTAAAAAAGATGATGCTCAAAGTACCTTCTAGTACCGAGGTCCCTATTTATAAAAAAAACTAGTAATGTTTTCTCAAGTAGGTTGTGTTAGTCACATTTGGTGTTATTTGAGATAAATAAGGCCCCAGTAGAATACAAAGCTCTTTAAAGGATATCCACAGGAACATATTCACTGAATTGAATCAGTATGCAATTAGGCAGCTGCAATTAGTTTCATCAAAGTATGAAAAATCAATATCATTGCTATGTCTGTAGAGCCTTCTAAATCCAGTCACGTGACATGAGTCTGAATCATTCATTTTGATTTTGCTTGGAAGACCTGACGTCACGTTGTCGTCTTATTTATTGGATTTTCTCTTCCCGCCCTAATTAGAATGTGTACAGCCCATTACCTGTTGTTCCCAGATTCAGCAAAAAAACGGTCAGATAGTTAGCTTAACCATGACCGAGTCTACCATTTGTCGAGCACATTTTGCTGATGAGTGCTTTCAGTATGTGATGCAAAAGTGATGCAAGCGAGGATCACCATTTACCGGTAAGTAGCTAGCTAGCTAGTAACGTTACAGATTTTCTAGCGACTTACTTGCTTTCCCAGTCTGTATCTCCACGTTCTGGCTGAACCTTCCACAGCCTGCTGAGGTTCTTGCCCGGATCTGAAAGATATACCTTGTACCAGGCTTCAGGCCAGACACCCGGGCCGAGGTCCCCTTGGCCTTCAGAGTGGAGTAGCTCTGCTGCTCCTTATCCTGATGGAGAGGTATTGGGAGCAAGAAGGAGAGCAGATATGTGATGAAGACAAAGCTGTGTTTACATTTGTGATTTACCCACTTAGCAATAACCCCAGGAGTTTGCTCAGATTAAGACAGCAACACAACAGCCCCACTAATCAGTCGGTGTTATCCACTGATGTGTGTTTGTATTCATGACAGTTTTACTATTCTCCAGCCTACACACTACCGTTTCCTGGGACCACCCCACTCTGGGCAATTATGTGATGTTTGTGTATTTCTTGTTTTGACATGTGTGTGTATTAACCTTTCTGAGCAGGCCAAATCACTATTAACCCATTAGCAGTGTGTCCAAACATGAAGCACAACACAATTAGCTTATCTCCTTGGCTAGGCTTACATGCTTGCTGGCATTGTCACTTTCATGAATCAATCCATACACACAAGTGTTGCAATGGCTCACAGCATTTAGAGTGTATCTTGATAAAAAAAAACTTTAGCAAGTTGTTACTTTTTTATTATTACATGTCTTGCTTTAAGAAATCTATTTTTCACATCTTAAGAGGTTAAATAAAAAACCAAAAACTAAGTGTCTGTTTAGTGCCAAATAAGGTTAAATGATGACTGTTAAGATTTAAGATTTCATTTCAAATCAGCAACCTTAATAAGGGAAAATGGTACAATGATGTGTGCAGCAAGGAGAGGTGATGGAATGGAAGCGTTTAACTTATTGGTAAAATGTGTTAGTGCTGACCCCTCTCATTCCCTTGACAAAGCACCAGAAACTGGCAAGAGTAGAACCAGTTCATTTTGACAGTTTGATTTTACTATAAGATTTTTTTTTAAACAAACAATTTTACAATACTAGAAAGAGAGGTCAGTTCACATAACAGCGTTGACCTGAAAGTTATGTTACAGAAGGCAATGACGTCACATTCAACTATTCAATGTTTTTTAAAGGTGTTTAAATCTTCACAGGTTTGATGGATGGACATGTCAAAATCCTTTGGTTTTGGAATTTGGGAAGTTTAGCAAGTCATTATTCATATAAAATATACCCATACATATTTTATGAATTCTCAATCAAGTCTATAATACAATGTTCTTTAATATTTAATGTAATTAATATTGGTGCACGATTTTTACTTTATATGAATATGGAAGGGTCTCAAAAGACACAATTTTCTTTGAATGACCCAAAATCAGAGCAACATGCATACATGCATATGCACACAATATGTATTTTATCTACCTTCTCGTAGTATTTAATATCGTACTCCAGTATGACTCCATTGGGCTGGTCTGGTTCATGCCACAGCAGAGTGACACTGTTCTGACTGGCATTTTCCTGGCGAATTGCCATCACTTGGGAGGGGGCTGAACAGAAAGCAGAGAACTGGAAGTACACACACTATAGAGAATGACAAAATACCATGCCTTTGGAAAGTATTCAGATGCCTTCACTTTCTCCACATTTTGTTGTGTTATAGACTTCATTTATAATTGATTAGATCATTTTTCCCAACAATCAAAAGTACTCCATGATGAGAAAGCATGTTTTTAGATATTTGTTTCAATGTACAACACTGCTTTCAAAAAAGTTGGGATGCTGCATAAAATGCAAATAAAAACAGAATAATTTAACCCTGTATTTAATTGAAAATAGTACAAAGACAACATATCATATGTTGAAACTGAGAAATGTTATTGTTTTGAGAAAAATACATGCCCATTTTGAATTTGATGCCAAAAACACATGTCAAAATTTGGGACAGGAGCATGTTGACCACTGTGTTGCATCTCCTCTTCTTTCATCAAGACTCTGTAAGCGTTTGGGAACTGAGAAGACCAATTGCTGTAGTTTAAAAGTGGAATGTTGACCCATTCTTGCTTGATATAGAATTGCAGCTGCCCAACAGTTCGGGGTCTCCTTTGCTGTATTTGTTATTTCATAATGTGCCAAATGTTTTCAATAGGGGACAGGTCTGGACTGCTGGCAGGCCAGTTTAGCACCCAGACTCTGTTACTATGGAGCCATGCAGTTATGGTTCATGCAGAATGTGGTTTGGTATTGTCTTGCTGAAATAAGCAAGGCCTTCCCTGAAAAAGATGTCATCTGGATGGCAGCATACGTTGCTCCAAAATGTATATATTGTTTAGCATTTATGGTGCCTTCATAGAAGTGCAAGTCACCCATGCCATGTGCAGAAATGCACCCCCATACCATCACGGATGCTGGCTTTTGCACTGTGTGCTGATTACAAGCAGGATGGTCCCTCTCCCCAATAACCCGTAGGATGCGATGTCCATGATTCCCCAAAATAACCTCAAATTTTGATTTGTCAGACCGCAGGACAGTTTTCCACTTCGCCTCAGTCCATCTTAAATGAGCTCGGGCCCAGAGAAGGTGGTGGCGGTTCTGGATCTTGTTTATATATGATTTCTTCTTTGCATGGTAGAGTTTTAACTTGCCTTTGTGGATGCTGTGATGCTGTGTGGATCCACTTTTAGTTTTTTAGCATTACACAGCATTTCCTGTCTTTCGGTGTCTCTGTCCCAGCTTTTCTGAAACGTGTTGCCTGAATTAAATTCAAAGTGAGCATGTATTTTCCAAGGAACAATAACAATTCTCAGTTTCAACATTTGATATGTTGTCTTTGTACTATTTTCTACAGAATATAGGATTTGAATGATTTTCACATCATTGCATTCTGTTTTTATTTGCATTTTACACAGCATCACAACTTTTTTGGAAACAGGGTTGTACATAAATTCAGATCTTTTATTCAATACTTTGTACAAGTTACTTTGGGAGTGTTCACAGCTTCTATTCACAGCTTCTATTCTTATTTGGTATGCCCCTCTCTTCCCCATTTGTTCTTGTAGATCCTCTGAAGCTCTGTCAGATTCAATGGGGAATGTCAGTGAACACTGATCTTCAGGTCTCCTCACAGGTGTTTCATTGGAATTCAAGAAAGGACATTCACAGATTTGTCACAGGATCCTTGTGTTTCGGTACATTATTGTATTGAATGATGAATCTTTGCCTGAGTGTGAGGTCATCTTCACTATAATGGCTGGTTTCTCAGACACAGATTAAGCCTAGATCTGGACAAAAAAAATCTAGCTCAATGAAAATAGGTTTTTAGTATAGGACTAGGATTAATCTGTGTCTGCAAAATCAGCCTCAAATCAAGTTTTCTTCATGAACCCCTGAGTTTTGTTCCATTAATCCTTCCCTCAATCCTGGCCAGTCTCCCAGTCCCTGCTGTTAAGAAGCATCCCCATAGCATGATGTTCCTACCACCATCTTTCACTATAGGGATGGTATTTGTCAGGTGATGATCAATATTCACCTGAAATAGTGCAAACCAGAGAGGCCTTTAGGCCGCATATCATGTCTTTTACTAAGGCATAAGTGTAATGGATACCGAGCAGACAAGGAGGTGACGGTTCCAACTGCGGAGTACGCAGAGTAGATTTATTGTATCCCACGGGAAATAAGAAGAACTCATAGTCAAAAAAACAGGCAGGGTCAAAACCAGTAAAGCAGTCCAACGGATGACGGTACAAAGGGAAAAACGAATGGAAAGAACAGGGACAGGCACTAGGTCAAACACGGGCAATAACAATCTGTAAGAATACGGGATAGCTAGTGAAAACACTACGAAGGCTTAGTAGAGCAACAAGTACAATACCTCACAATCCCATGTGTGTGAAACTAGCTTATATACTGATGTACAAGCCGAGGATATGGTAAGTGGAACCAGGTGTTCAATATTCTGGCGATTGTGGAGAAGAGTGCGTCGTGCAGGGGGCGTGGTAGGTAGGGATTCCGGTGATGAGGGGGGAACCCCCTGTATGATGACCTCTAGACTCAGATGACAGGTGCCGTGAATGTGAATGGAGTGTGGATGTTACAATAAGCGCCTAATTGTTAGACTGTTGCAGAGATGGTTGTCCTTCTGGAATATTCTCCCATTTCTGCAGAGAAACTCTGAAGCTATATTATAGTGACCATTGGGTTCTTGGTCACCTCCCAGATGACCAGCTCTCTAAGAGTCTTGGTAGTTCCAAATGTTTTTCATTTCCAAAAGATGGAAACCACTTTGATCTTAGGAACTTTCATAAGCTTTAATTATTTAAAAATAACTTTCCCCTATGCCTCACAAAATTCTATCTGAGGTTGACTAAGAGTTGCTTGGACTTCATGACTTGATTTTGGCTCTGATATGCATTGTGAAGTGTGGAACCTTACATAGACAGATGTGTGCCTTTGTCACTGGTGGACTCCAATTAAGTTTGAGAGATTTTCAAGCGTAAGCAAAAGACATGATACATCTGAGCTCAATTTGGAGTGTCATTGCAAAGGGTCTGAATACTTAATTCAGTGAGATATTTCAGTTTTTTGTTTTCAGTAAATTGGCACAAATTTCTGGAAACGTTTTTTCTTTGTCATTATCAGGTAATGCGTGCAGATTGATGGGAAAACAGATGTACTTATAAACTATACATTTGGTCTTAAACACAAAGCAATACTTTCTGAAGGCACTGTATACATCAATGTTTTACGGACACCATAATGGATGTCCAATTTCTTAACACAGCTGCAAGACACACATTAATAGATGTCCATGTGTTATGCCGCCTAGCTGGTGAGACTGGCCCTACCTGCCTGGTTCGTGGTGATGTTCACAGAGGCAAAGGGTGGCGGCAAGTTGCTCTGAAGTGTCACCGCGTTCATCGCTAGGATACGGAATGTGTAGTTGGCGTGGGCAACCAGGTTTAGAACAGTCACCCAGGGTTCAGTCAGTGAGTTCTGCTGGGGAACGAAACGCACCGGGACTACACCCGACCGCTCCACTGTACCTCCGCTCCCTCCTGCTGTTCCCCCTCCCCCACTGGTTGTCCCCAAACCTGCCGTGCAGTCTTCACACTGCCCCCCTTCCGCTGAACACTTCTGACAGAGCACACTGTACAGCAGGTCAGTACGGCCACCCATGTCCAGAGGTCTTCCCCACTCTAGATTCACTGAGGTCCCATTAACTGATGATATCACATTTACCGGAGCCGTTGGGGGGCCTGAGTTGAGGAGACAAAGAGAGAGGTGAGGAGACAGTAACATGTTAGTTGGATGACAGAGAAAGGTGTGTATTCAGGTTTTGTGTGTCTTTCTACTAAATTCCTGAACTAGTAGAATGTGCATCATTTATCTTTTCCAGGTGTAATGTTCATCCAGCTTATCATATTTAAATGTCCTCACAAATGGAAATAACAACCCCGTCCCAACTGTTTTGAAACGCACTGCTGGCATCAAATTCAAAATGGGCATACATTTTTCAAGAAACATTTCTCAGATTCAACATATGATATTTTGTCTTTGTATTATTTTCAGTTAAATATAGGGATTAAATTAATTGCACATTATTGCATTCTGTTTTTATTTACATTGCATTCTGTTTTTATTTACATTTATTTAAATTGCATTCTGTTTTTATTTACATTTATTTACATTCTTGCATTCTGTTTTTATGCAGCATCCCAACTTTTTTGGAAGCGGGGTTGTAGAATAAATGATTACAGATAAGTAGTGTATGCCCAATTTAACAAATCACTTTTGCCATTTGTGAAAGAGGTGGAACTATATTTTTTACGGTGTTGTGGATTGCTTTGTGTGTGTGTGTGTGTGTGCATGAGTTACGTACGTGTGCAGGGGGCAGTAGGTGGGTCTGTGGGAGCCCTGTAATGACTGGAATCACAGGGGCAGGAGAGCGCAGCTCTTGTCTCTGAGTGGCTGTGTAAAGGACACTTCCCACATAACCCATCACCTGCAACAGGCTTATAGTAACCCACCTCACAGGCTGCATGGGGCGGAGTTAGGGTTTGGGGGTGGAGAGAGAGGTGGAGAAAGGAAGGAAGAAACAGAACATGGAGAGGGTTGAAAGAAAGTTAGGGAGAGAGGGTCGTATAAGAACTTGAATACCAACATAACCTTAAAGAAATTCATAATTCATCCCCCACTAAGCGCCTCCAATAGTCAATAGTTATTGGACTGCAGAGAAGAAAGTTGAACTACACACTCACACATTTGGGCCAAAGAGGCTTTGCACTGTTGATACTCCAGCAGGGATCTAAATCTAGAGCACGTTTCAACCTTATTCAGCACACATACTTCATATTCACTTTCAACTCTGCACTGATGAATAATACAGGCTCCTCTGATAAATATATTCTCTTTAGAATGCAAAAAAACACGGTACAGTATAGGGGCAGGGGAAACAGAAATGTGCTAATAAATCTGTCAACATCATGGGTTCATCGTAGCTGCCAAAATGTCTCTGCTGGGTTCATTTGAGACCTTCAAAACAAATGCTGCAAAAAATGCTTCATCATGTTTGTATTAAGCCTCAACGCTGTCAGTATAGTTATATTGTACAACACTAAATAACGTTCATTATCTTTTACTTTTGCCTTCCCATCATTTAATAGTCTCTTAATGCCTCTTCAATTTCCAATAAACCCTGACAACTAAGAGTATCAGTAGCATATTGATGTTTAATAAACCATCTGGATCACGCAAACACACACACGCACACACACACGCACACACAGACGCACAACACATACGTACACACAGACGCACACACACACGTACACACAGATGCACAACGCACACGTACACACAGATGCACAACACACACGTACACACAGACGCACACACACACGCACACAGATGCACACACACACGTACACACAGACGCACACACACACACACGTACACACACACACGTACACACACATGCACACACACACGTACACACAGGCTCACACACACACGTACACACAGGCTCACACAC